>SNQJ01S0025979.1:158632-169383 GCA_010110895.2 Picea sitchensis
TTTTGGGAACATTATTTGATTGACCACATGGTTCTGAGCCCCCCCTTTCATCTTTTACCCCTTTGCACCGAAGTAGAGCTTACTCTCTTCTTTCTTGATATAACAGTCTCCCCCACGACAGACTTTTCTATCACTGATTTCTCAATGGGATAAGATGAGTTGGGTGTAGCAGTGTCTTCTTTACCTCATGATGCCATGTCTTTCTTTGCTTTTTTGCTTGAGCCTTCACTCTGTGTCCCTACCTTCTGTGTCTCAACCGACTTGGATTTCTCCTGAGCGAAGCTCTGTTGGAGCAACTGCTTCCAACTACCCCCTTGTGTTTTTAGAGCATGAACAACCAGAAGTTTGATTAAACTGTGATGATGAAGACTAGTCTCAGGTTTCTTAGAAACTAACCTCACCCCTCTTGCCATTTTCTTTAAACTCATCCATAAAAAATGGGGAAAATTTATCTTTGGTCCTCCCTCAAAATGTGACAAATTATTTAAATGATAAATGAAGGTCATGACATACCTTCCCT
Source organism: Picea sitchensis (assembly GCA_010110895.2). Taxonomy (NCBI): domain Eukaryota; kingdom Viridiplantae; phylum Streptophyta; class Pinopsida; order Pinales; family Pinaceae; genus Picea; species Picea sitchensis. Next base: position 159,153 of record SNQJ01S0025979.1, read on the forward strand.
CACAGGTGAGGAATTTCTATAGACTTATAAGCATTGTCAAATAATTTTCTTTGATATAGCTCCGAGGGATGCCCTTGGTCCAATCGGGGTCATGATGTTTTGGTTTGAGGAATTGTTGACAGAGATTTTTGTCTATGATTACTCTTTTGAAGTATCTTTCTCCAGCCATCGTGAGACCCGTGGCCTCTGCTATAGTGGCCTCTGTAATTTTTAACTTCACATCCCCAATCTGCACATTCTCTCCATCATAGGTTTGCGCAAAGACAAGAGAAATTCCCTCATGATGGCCCTTAAATTTCTCCAAGAATGGTACCCACCCTGCCTGTTCATATTTGTTCTTACAAGCCTGATATTCTGTTGTTTCTTTGTATATTTGAAATATTGGCTCATGCCTGTCGACCCCCATATTATTTTAAGCAATTCTCATGGGTGGATAAGGCACATATAGAAGGTCAACGGTTGAGTACCGGATGATAGAGTATCGACTGGGAGAAACATACAAGAGATACGAAGGCATAGGGTGTTTGTAGATAGTGTGACAATAAGGGTAAATAATGCTCATTTAGATGGTGGAGCCATCGAGAGGAGCATTTATGAATAGAAGTGTAGATTACAACGATCACGTTGATACTCATGATGATATGGCGAGGTAAGTCAGATCTACTAACAATTTCCAGATTTGTGGGAAGCTTGGTGGTGGACGATATTCACGAAAGGAGGTGATCATTATGATCAGGACTTATGTATATGAAATCGACTGGGATCATTACTTGCTATGCTGAGATTCGTGGTTCATGTCGTCTCATATAGTATGACAACTAATCATGGGGTTTATTTATCAGATAGAGAGAGGGAGTTTGATCCGATAACAAACATCGTGATTTTTTATTTTTGATGTTTCGTAGGACACTTCTTTCTCACGAAGGTGAGGTCTAATATTTCTATAGAGATTCATGACAAAACAAAGGTACATCATGATCCAAGAGCAATCAGATGTTCTAAACTCATATTTAGTCTAATTCCTTTAAATAATATGAAAAAAATTGTTGAATATGTATGTCCTCGCACTAATAATTTGACAACGACTTGGAAACATGATGAAAGTTACCCGTCATATTCTTACCAGTATTGGATCATCTAAGTATTGGATCACCTATGTGTAGAATTTGTAATTGATACGGGATCACTTTAGTGTTGGATTGCCTGTGTGTAAGACTTGCAGTTGGTACATGATCACCTATTTACCTGAGTGCCAGGTCACCTGTGTGTAAAATTTACAGTTGGTACAAGATCACCTGAGTGTCAGATCACCTATGTGTAAGATTTGTAGTTGGTAGGATCACCTGATTACCTAAGTGTTGGATCACCTGTGTGTAAAATTTGCAGTTGGTACAGGATCACCTGATTACCTGACTGTCAGATCACCTGTGTGTAAAATTTACAGTTGGTACAGGATCACCTGATTACCTGAGTGTCGGATCACCTGATTACCTAAGTGTCGGATCACCTATGTGTAAAATTTGCAGTTGGTACAGGATCATCGGATTACCTGAGTGTCAGATCACCTATGTGTAAAATTTGTAGTTGGTACCGGAATAATGCAAGGCTCCTTCTTTTATACTGGATAGGATCTAGTACCGGATAGGCACAATGAGATGATTTGGTAGCCCTTCATACATAGAGGTGATCATCGATGCGAGATAAGCACAAAAATGAACTTTCTCGAGCTTAAAAATCTTGACAGTGATTCTGGTGACAGTGATTTATAGAAATAACTGGTGTTCTATGCTCAAATCCATTTGAAAAACCATGCAGTTGCCAAAGTTTATAGAGGAATAATGCAGGAAAGATTTATAATAGGAGGGCACTCTATAATGACCAGTAACTGAGATGACATAACTCCTTTTCTTCTGGAGCCAAGGTGACCACACTTTTACTGGCATTTCCTCTTTTATTACAACACGATAATAATCCTAACTACTACTTTTCTGTGGATTTTTATCGAACCCAGATTAGTTAATGCTCACCAGTGTTTTCAATTTTATAGAGTCTAAAAAACTTAAAGGAAACTCTCTATACTGTCCCGTGGATTTTTGTCGAGCCCAGGCCAGTTCTTGCTCACCAGTGTTTTCAATTTTAAAGAGTCTGAAAAACTTAAAGAAGACTCTTTCTGGTAGCTTCCTTCCTTATTTGTTTATCTACATGGGAACACCACCAATTGTTTCTTTTGTCTTTGTTAGTTAAAAATAAAAAAAAACTTCAACTCATGACAAACCTATGTACATAAAATGCATTTATACAATTTGAACTTATTATGGTAGGTCAGTAGGAAGGAAAACCCTCTCGCTTACCAGTTGCATTTCGGTAGTCTAAAGAACATTTTTGACAAAATCCTCCTTTGAAAATGGTTTGTGATAAACCTTCAGTTGATGTCCATTTACAACAAGGGAAGTCTATTTTTCATCTTTAAAAATGGTCGGCCAATAATAGCCATACTGTAGGGTTTTGTAATCTTTCCTTTTGTCAGCGAAGTGGCCTCCACATGGGCCATCATGGTAGGCTCTGAAGATATCCTGCATTTCATCTTCCTGGACACATCTTCTGATTACCAAATCAGGTCATGTTCGGTATAGGGTATCGTCATGCCACATATAATTGGCACTTAGCTGAATGATTCTCTATTTTTCTCTGGATGTCACACCTTGAGGTAGCTTGCCGGTTACCAAATAGTTGGCTACGTCTGCATGCCAAGGGGTGAAAGTAGAAATGGCAAATAAATTCTCATCCAGAAAATCATCATCTACTGGAGTACTGTCACCTGTATGGATAAGCTTGGACAGAAAACCAGCGACCAAGTTATCTCTTCCAGGCCTGTCTATGACAGTGATATGAAATTCTTGTAGTAACAAGAGCCATCTAGTTATTCTAGCATTTGTAATAGGTTTATTCATTATAAATCTGATAGCTGAGTGATTTGTGTGCACAAAAACTTCGTATCTTGTTATATAGTGTCTAAAATTGTTGATGGCATGTACTACTGATAAGAATTATTTCTCTCTGACAGTATAGTTTGCTTCAGCAGGTGAGAGGCTCTTACTAGAAAAGTATATAGCATAAGGAATCTACCCTTCCCTTTGTCCTAATACAAATCCCAAAGCGGTATTTGAGGCATCTGTACAGATATGGAAAGGAAGAGACCAGTTTGGACCTCTCAAAGCAGGAGCACTTGAAATTTTTGTTTTTAAGATTTCAAAGGAGATTTGGCATTGCTCATCCCAATAGAATTCAACATCTTTCGTTAGTATTTTGAAAAGGGGGGCAGATAGGTTTGTAAAATTTTGAATAAACCTCCTATATTAGCCGGCATGCCCTAAGAAACTTATGATTTCCTTTTGTGAACTAGGGATCTTAATTTGGGAAATAATGTCGATTTTGGCAAGGTCCACTCTTATTCCGGTACTGGAGATGTGGTGACCTAGAATGATTCCTTCAATAAACATCATTCTTGATTTTTCGTGACTGAGTGACAGGTTGGTCTCTTTACATATAACTAGTACCTTCTTCAAATTATCCAATGCCTATTGGAAATCATCCCCATATACCATGAAGTCATCCATGTAGACTTCCACACAATCATTGGTCAGATTTGAGAAAATAGCCAAGACAGCCCTTTGAAAGGTAGCAGGGGCATTATATAACCCAAAGGGGAGAACCCTATAATCATAGGTTCCCCAAGGGCAGGTGAATGTTGTCTTATCCTGGTCTTCTGGTGAAATTTGTATTTGGTTGTAGCCACTATACCCATCCAGAAAAGAAAAGTACCTCTTCCCAAATAAAGTATCCAAGACCTGATCTATGAAAGGTAAAGGGAAGTAGTCTCTATAGGTGTCCTTGTTTAGCTCTCGAAAGTCCACACAAATCCTCCATTTCCCGTTTTTTTTTGGTACAATAACTAATGGGGAGACCCATTTGCTATATGATATAGGTAAATGAAATTAGCTTGTAGGAGTTTTTGGAGTTCTTCCTTTACTATATCTTTCAAGGCTAGGTTCATTCTTCTTTAGGGTTGTCGGATAGGTCTTATTTGATCGTTAGTGTAAATATGATGCATACATGTATCTGGGTGGTTCCCTTTCATGTCAAAGTAATTCCATGCAAATGCATCGGATTGCCCCTGAATCATTTGTACCAGCTTTTGTTGTCGATCTGTTTCTAGGCTGGCATTGATATATAGGGACCTCCAGGTCTAATTTCTACATCTTGGACAATAGACTCCTTCCCTTCCTCTATTTGCAAAAGAGTGGTTGTTGTAGAAGTAGAAGGGTGCCAAATTTCTTGAAATTCAGGGCTAAAGATGTGTGTGTAGTTGGGGAAAGATTTGGGATAGCCAATGCATGTCAAAGTAGCCAAGAATAGACTTAGGATTTGTTCTTCAGAGTGTTCTTGTACTCCTTTTACTTGTTCAAGTGTTAACAAGAGCTGGGTACAGTCCTCCTCCCCATACAGATTCTCCAACCAAAGAGGGACTTCTGTGGCTGGTTGGGTGGGGGGGGAAAGGATAAGTTTCTGACTTTGAGTGCCATTGGAAATTGTCATTTATCCATATTGACAACTGATGAATGCATCGGTAGTAGCCAACCAAGGTTGGCCAAGTATCACTGGGTGTCCTGGTTTGGGGGATTTGGGATGGATTACCAAGAAATCCACAGGGTATTCCCAAGAGGCCAATGTCATTGTTATATCATCTAAACTTCCTATTGGGGTGATGACTGATTTATCTGCAAGCTCTAGCAAAGTTTTTGTAGGTCTTAAGTGATCTAGTTGCAGTGTTTTCATAGTGTTTACTGACATCACATTTATTTCTGCCCCTAAATCAATCAATGTGTTAGGTAAGGAAACACCATTGATTTCTATGGTTACCACTGGGTTCCCTGGATCACTATACTTGGAAGGAATTTTTGTTATAAATTTGGATAACTATCCTACCACCCGTACGTTAGGAGGCTCTTTCCTCTTTCTCCCTAGATTTTTAATGAAAAGGTCCCTTACAATTTTAGAATAGATAGGTATGTCTTTAATGGCCTGTAGTAGTGGAATCTTTACACATATGTTCTGGAGTTCAGTCTCTAGATTATGTTCTAGAGGTTCCTCAGTTTTCTTTATGAGCATACTTTCTGGGTAAGGAGGATTCATTTCATGGGGCGTTTCTGCGGCAAGGGAATTGGGAGAAGGGGTTTCTTGTGGTACTAGAGTGTTCAATGGATTAGTCATCTGTTCTTGTCTTTGGACATCTATTTTTCCTTCTTGGTTTGTGTGATTATGCACGTGTTCCTCTTGAATGACCATAGTGGGATTTTTTTTGTTTAAAATCCTTCCTGATCTTAATTCAATTCCATTAAATGGAGCTGGCATTATTACGTATGTAGGGAAGTTTTGTACTTCAACATTTTGTATAGGTTGTGTCGGTCTATTATTTGGGTTAGGGATAGGTTGTGTAGGAATAGGAGTAGGTTGAGGAGGGTTTTGGATGGGTGCAGCTTGCATTGGTTGCTGCATATTTGGATTCATGGGTAGTGCAAGTGGTTGTTGTGGTTTTGGGGGTGGAAGAAGAGTAGGGGGGTTAAAACCTGGGAGCAACTGTGAAATATTCGAAGGATATTGTGGATAGGTGGGAAAATTTGTTGGTTGAAAGGGGACATTCCCATATACAGGTCCTCTCCACCCTTGTTTCCAAGGTTGGGTTTGTGTTGACCACTGAGGATAAGACATGGGAGGCACCCATTATTGTTGGGGGTATTGTGTAATTAGGTTGGAAAACATGCTGGTGTTTTGTTGTCTCCATGGTCTCCTAGGGGGGTAAGATGTCTCAAGTTCTCCTCCTTCCTTAAACATGTCCTTGAATCCGGGGAGAGAAGGGCATTCATTAGTAGGATGGTTCTCTGTGAAAATACCACAGAGTTCAATAACATTGAGGRGGCATTCCTTTTCAGGGTGTTTCCTCCTACACTGATGACAGAAGATTGCTAACGCAACATTTTCTTCCTCTTGTTTTCTTTTAATTTGCATGGTATCTAGTTGGGAACTGATGGTGTGTAGGATATATGTTTTAAAGTTTTCCAATAGATTTCCTAGCTCAATCCTTGTGACACCTCCGAATGTGAGTTTAGCAATTTTGTTGGTAGGGTCCCTTATACTTTTCCCTATTTTAGCTTGACTGTGAGAGTATCTTTTACAGTACTCTGCTATGTCTGCAAATGGTTTTTGGTATATGTCCCCAGAACTCATAAGGTTTAACACTTCAATGCAATAGTCCCTCACCCCCTTTATAAAGACAGTCCTAACTGTAGTTGTATCTAAGGAAAACTGCTCAGTCTTTTGGTAATTGTATAGGAACCTTTCTAAGTAGTATTTTAATCTCTCTTCTTCTGATTGCTGCATTTTGAATATATCATTCCTAGCATCCCTAGGTCTGCAGTAATCCTGGTATTTTTGGACGAAGGTCTCCTTCATACCATCCTAAGACAAAATTGTGTGTTCCCCTAAGCTCATGAACCACCGTAGTGCCGAATCTTTCATGGATGATTTTAGGGGCTAAATTTCACTCATGGGCTAATTTTCCATGGTTTTTCCAAAAATGAGATTCGCTATTTTAAAAATGATTCGCCCAAATTCAATAGGATAAAATTATTTTACCTTAAAAATCGCCAAAATTTTATAAAAACTATATAAAATCCTTATAAATTTGAATTTTTTACAAAAATATTGCCAAACATTTATAGTTGGCATATGGAGGATTAGTAATATTCGCCAAGGTTTCTAGATTTTAAAATAATTTTCCATCCTTAAAATCATCCCTGTCTTTTAGTGTGGCTGGGAAAAGTTTTAATTTTGTAGAATTATCTATGTAGTTATATCTCCTACACAATATGTCAAATTCAAATAAAAATGAGTCAGGGTCTTCTGTCGACATACCTTTGAAATGAGGAAGTGAAGATAATGGAATGTTCTTCATAGCAATGTCTTTAGCCATATCCAGTATGGGGAATCCAAATGTCTCTGTTTCATTGGCTATGTTTCCCTCTTCTTCTGCCATGTTTCCAAGCACTCTATAGGGAGGTGGTGAATTTTCTCCACTGTGTGATGGTTCCACCACCGGGTTCTCTGGTATCTCTGTCCGTTCCAAGGTTTTGTGTGGTATTCCAACAACAGATGCAACCTCTTATATTATCACCTTTGCTTCTTTTCTAGTTTCTCTTTTGGATGGGGTCGCCAGTGCTGCCTCCTTTTCTTGCTTCCTTCTATTTTTAATTTGAACAATGGCTTCAGATCTAGTGCCTTTTGTTGTTGTTGTAATCGCTGCCTTTGAGCTCTCTCATCTGAGAATTTTTCCTACACAAGTTTTTGATAAATTAGTATAAGGAGGGGGTTTCTTTGTTGTTTGTTTTTCTGGTTTTTCTAAGATTTTAGGAGCAATAAATATTCCTTTATTATCCCTGTACCTACTCATAAAAAAATGAAATCAATGAAAATGCAGATTCCTAATTAAAGGTAGGAGGACAACCTGACTTTGGAGCAACCCCACCAAAGTGGATGCCCAGGTTCTTACCTTTCGTCTTACCGTCTTCTCCCCACCCCCAGATTATCCTCAAATCCAATCCAATACTTCATCAAACCAAAAAATATGCTACCTGTTACCGTTTACAACTCCCTGACAACGACGCCAAAATGTTGGTTCGTAAATATGTTCACTATATATCTCACACTCATTTAAATGTTAATCCAGGATTCGTAATCAAAAGAGTCGTTACACCATATGTGCCGAGAACAAGTAACCTATCTAAGTCTGTTGCATATAGGAAATAATTAATAACATAAAAAGTCCATTTCTAAGATCTCTAAATGCTTCAAAATATCCTCTAAACCTAAAAGAGAAAACTAATAATGAAACTTAGACAAATAGTCAATCAAAGAGATATTGTACCAGAGAAACAAGCATGTTCATTTTAGGAACTTGTATTGAAAAGATGAACTTTAAGAAGCTTGTCTCCTGTAGTAATTAAAACAATCAACTCCAACCATTCTTGAAAAAAAAACCAACTTCAACTTCATGTAATTCAATCAAACCAGCACAAGGGGAATTCAGTATCACTGAAAGACTTTATTACAACACATGAAGATGAAAGATAAAGTCCCCTGGTCCCTTGTGATACTACAATCATAAAATTAAAATATCAGTCCCACACTTCAAATTATGAGATAACTACCTTCAACATTGGATAATAAAATGTATATTCGATCTAGAACTTGCCTATACACACCAATCCAAAATGATTAACTCAATGCTCAATCTTGAGAATGAAATAAAGACTAATCACACACATGTGTTGCTATAAACTATCCATACAAACACACAAAATGTATACAATGAGGTTTACCTTAGTTGGGGCGGTGGGCCCTTACCAAACCAACAAGGAACCTCTTAAGGAGTTAACAGACTAAAGCTTTCACTCACATCTAATAATTGACATAAAATATCTTCTGTATTAATTCAGCTGGTAAATTGGATCAACAGTCTTTTACTTCATACATGACGAAGACAATTACTGTCTGATTCTTATCGTATATTTCTTACATTCCTTTCTACACAACATTCCTTATATAAGGTAAGCCGATACTACCAATATTTATGGATAAACATTAAACAATTCAACAAATTCTAGAATTAAGATTTACATCGAATTTTTAGGAGTCGACTCCATCCTCATGACACGAAGTGCATGAGCGATGGATTCTCTTGCAACTAGAGAACTGACTTGGATGCTTCTATCCAACTGTCTTCTTGAAATCTCCACCATTATCCAGGTCCAACTGGTGCATCCCAAAACAAAGGTTTTGGTACTGGATTGCACACAGTCGCGAGTCTAGTACCGGAATGGAACAGAGCAAGGAGTATCAGAATAACTCACGTCTTGGTACCAGAATGGGGTTGGTACTAGATCAAAACTGTCTTGGGTACTAGAATGGATTTGGTACCGGATTACATGGTGTCTGGTAGTGTCGGATAGACTGCTCATAAATCAAATGATTAGAACTATATAAAATAAAACACTTTCAATCGAAATAATTTAAGAAAGTTAAACAAACACTCTTTAAATTGCCAATTACCTCTTGCAGACATGACATAGCTATTAGGCATGTGTTTTGGGAGGGAATAGTCCAGTATAGGTTTATAACAGAGGAAAAAAGGCTTAGATAGAGGGTAAGATAGGGTATTATCTTATGTCAAAATGGAGACTCAACACCCGTCTAGCCAAACATGAACTACATATTGTTCAAAGCAGGTAGTCAAGGACCTTCTTCCTACACCTCTCCGATGGGTTCAATGTCATTCTCTTTGTTCAACGCATTTTGAGAAAATAATTTCTCGTCAGTTGTCATATTGGTCGGGGGAAACCTTGGTTTTGGACCACAAAAACCTGTGTAGGGTACTATTCCTACACAGGGGGGAAACACATGAGTCTTCTCCTCACAGGGACTCTGGAATCCATGGCAGGTAGCAGTTCCCTCATCAGGGATGTCGACCAAGGGAAACCTCTTCCATGGTCAATGGAACCACGACCAAGGCTTAGTACCTATGCCCGTCGGATCGGCAGGGGGCAACCCTTTCCAAAACCTTTAGAACACAACAGATGGAGCAATCCCTTCGTATCCCTCAATGCCCAATTATGAGAGTCAGCCGATGAGTTCCCAAAAAATGTAGTATTCGTTAACTGGCCATGGCCATGGTATGTACCAGAACCCTGGCCAACAACCTAACTTTTCTTGGAAACTTGGTGCTAGCTAAATCTTAGGCTCCTTTCCTCATGTACATAGTCAACATGCCAAGCTACCATTTCTGGCAACGTTGCATTTGCCAAACTTGTCAAAATTATTAAACAACCCAATCTGTCACAATCTGCATTGGCCTCCCATGCCGACGAAGTTTCCCTCAGACATTCCAAAGTTTGAAGGTAATAGTAACAAATATCGAGGTGATCACGTGACCACATTTCACCTATGGTTCTCGTCGAACTCTATGAGAGACGACTCCATTCATTTGCGTCTATTTCCATTCACTCTTATCGGGAGTGTTGCAAAATGGTACATTGAGCTTGACTGCTCAAGATACTCTATATTTAGAGAATTGCCAATGGTTTTTCTCAAACATTTCCAACTACCTGTGAGATATGAT
>SNQJ01S0025980.1:25606-40497 GCA_010110895.2 Picea sitchensis
GCCAATATGTTCTTGTTTTTCAAGCTACAACATGAGTGTCACTTGCAATATCGACCCAAGTTCAAATTTTTAAATCTTATCAAATGTCTCTAAGGAGTTTTGAAATCATGTATAGAGACATGATATTAGCAGGTTATACGTGTACACTGCCCACTTATCAACCTCTTTCACTCAAACCGAGTGTTTGTCAGAAGGCAACAAATTCATGGTAAATAAACATATGTTGAAAAAACTACTTGTTTCACGTATTATAGTTGTAATTTATCACAAAGAATGAAAATGGCCATTCTGGCGAAGCTATCCATTACCATAACTTCTGCAATGGTGATATCTTTTAATCTTTGAAATGCTCAAACAAAACAGTGAAATAAACTTCAAAGGTCTTTGTGCCATTAGACTTGGATTGACTACACAGTGCATAAGCTCTCATTTATTTTCCACCTATAGAATATTTGCTTTCATAAATAAATTTCTAAAAGAGTTGCAATGTCTTGTGGACTTGAAAATGTGCACCATACAAATATGAATGCACCTCCCAAGAGTTGACCTCTGTTATTAAATGATACGTTGTCAAAGATGAAACTGTGCCTCTCTTAATAGTTAATCTCTGCTATTGCACCATTGCACAACAACTTGTAATCACTACACAATTATAGAAGCCTATGGTCTCATTGGATTGAGTGGGCAACTGCAGAATTACCAAAAAAATGAAGTTAATCTCTGTAGAATCTAAAGATTGTGATTCTCCTGATTCATAGTAAATCAAACACCTAAAGGTCAAAATAATTTTTTTTTTTTTTTTTTTTTTTGATTTTGCTCAAAATCTGGTGAGAAATTAAAAAAAATTAGATTATAAAATTAAAGTAAAATAAATAAAAAGTATATAAAAGTGCTACTGCGCATAAGGAAATCCACGTTTTATTTCATTGGTAGTTTGGAAGTTCAGTGGTGGCATCGTTGTGTTGCATGCATGTTGGTGTTTACAAAGGCTCTTCGTAACTTCATTGTTATCGAACTACTATCATTCTGCGCATTCAGATTGATCCAAATCGGCTTGGTGACCCTAAGGGAATTACCTTTTCATAAAGTGAGCAGGGCTCACTACACGGGTAACGACTACAGTTTCCGTATCTGCTTGTGGTGTAGAGGATACTACTCAAGTTTGTTTAAACTTATAAGATGCCCTCTTTCATCTCTTTGTGTAGCATAAATATGCAACCAGTGGACATGAGTTCAATTCTTCTCTTTGACTCCTCCAGTTCAAAGGCAAATAAATCAACAATTCTTTGAACATTCTTAATTTCATGCTTAAAACGAACTGCATCCTGTTGGGCCTGAGTTAGTTCTCTGCTGAGCCATTCAATCCGTAATTCTGGATCAATTGATTGCATTGATGTTGGCATATCAACATTCTCAAGGATCTGTTCCCATCTTTGAATAAGATGGTTCCTTTCCAACAAAGACTTCTCCAGTATATCTGATTGTTCAACTACACTATGGTATTTATTCTTTAGTTCCTCGTATTCTTCTTTTAGATATTCAAGATGACTCTTCTCAGTTTTGTCATCATCCCCACTTATTTCAGACGACTTGCTAATTGTAACATTAGCATCATTCCATTCAGTCATTTTCAAGTCTACCCTGCTTGAGGGCGTAGTGTTATTTGCTCCAAGATAAGATTTTGCAAGCCACTCAACTTTATCTATTATTTCTTTGGAGTGGATCACCTCTGGCAAATTCATTTCCCCAAAACATTTTCAATTTTAAGAAGAATTGAGTCCTTGTTTGAAACTGATTCTCGAAAAGCACTTGTAGAATTCTTAATATCTTCTAGCTCTAATTCCAATGCTTTAACATGCTAAAAAACGTTCATTTCAGTTTCATGCGATGTATCATTTTTCTTCTGCAATTCCTGCAAACATTTTTTCTAACTCGTTGGATTTGTCCACTAATGATTGTCTTAGTGTATTGCGTTCCTGAACCAATCCTTTCCCTTTAGCGATGACCAGACTAAGATTTTCTCTGATGGATGACAATTTGTTTTCTGCATCTACTAGCTCACTCTCAAGGGAGTGCACCCTTTCAAAAACCTTATCCAACTTAGTGGCTAGATTGTTAGCTTCTCCTTTGAATTTCATAGCTTCTTGTTCAACAAAACCTACCTTTTGTTGTAGCTCATTGACTGATTTACCATGCCAATCTATTTTCTTGACTAGATCCTGGTGTAAAACTTCACCCGTAAAGTCAATAGCATTTAACATCTTCATTATACTCTGCATTGTACTGTTGTTGTCAGAAGTAGCTTTTCTCTAACAGAACAATGATTTTTTATTTATTTTTATGAGGAAAGACATCTGTTTCTAGACTTTCAAATTGCTCCAGCTCACTTGACAACCTGTTGATTCTCTGCTCATGTTCATTAATAGCAGAATCACGCAGTTGTAGCTCATCTTTTAGCTGCTCAAGTTCTCCTACTTTTTCATCCATAGATTGTTTCAAATTGTCTCATTGTTGAGCTAAACCTTTTCCTTTTATTACTGCCATAGTCAGTTTCTCCCTTATTACTGATGATCTCTCTTCTGCCTCCTCAATCTGTACACATGGGCATCCTTACGCTTTTTTTTTTCTTGTCTCTAGCTCTTGATGTTATTCTATTTATTTACCACTTTTATCGTTTTCTTAATATTCTATTTATGGTCTAATGCCATTTCTCATGTTTTGTTTACAGTTTGTTTGCAGGGAGTTAAGCGTGGTTGGAGTTTTCTCAAGAGAATGTACAATAAAAACTAAATGTACAATAAAACTACCCCTTATTTATGCCCTCGGTTCCAGATTTGAACAGAGACTCATTATAAACAATACTAAAGATATATATCTAAACATTGTTATCTTCACAAGCAATTATTTCTTAACTAAAACAATATCTATTGACATAATATGTCGATCTTCATACCACCAATTTCAGCAATTTAGATTCATCAAATATTAATGAATTCATGGCGGTGGCAATGCATAATTCAGCGAGGTGCACGGTTTTTGATGCTATTTCGTTGCCATTTGCCTTCTGCTTCTTCGCGCTACTACTACCGGCCAGTCACATTTGCAAACGAAGAATTACTAAAACTATTGTCCACCACACTTAACTAGGAAAGCGACCATCCGGGGATATCTCTACGGAACAAACTCAAAGCAAAACTTCTAGCAACCCCAGGTCCACTGTGACCGTCCAACACATAATTCCTCCACGGTCCAAGAGTTCTCCCAAAATCGTAGCCTCCTTCGGGTAGAATGATCCCTCCTCCAAACTCCTTCCCCCTTGTTCCTCCTTCCCCTTCCCTTCATTAACTCCCCACAAATACCTTATGTGTATTAATACCTTATCCATTCATTTAAATATCCTATACATTCATTAAATTTCTTATCTTCTAGGGATCACTTATGTGATCCCTTCTTGTATACGTGACTTGATTAAATGTTATATTTTTATTCTCACTTTTAATTTAATACTTTATTAATTAATGAATTAATTAATAATTAAATCAATCATTAACCATATTCATTAAATAGTTAATTATACTTAAATTAATCATAATCAAGAATAACTAATTAATAATAAATAGTAGTTAAAGGTTATTTTAATAAATATAGTTTAGCTAATCTTGGGATTGTTATTAAATCATAATTTATAATCAAAGGAATTAGATTCTGATGGGAAAGTCAAAGGAAGGAAATCATATGTGGATCAGCGAGAAAAGCGGTTGGATTTTGGACCAATCGTGCTTAGGACGTTAGAAAGTGGACAAATCTAATCCACCTAGGGATTGAGTGGGTTAGGGTTTTAGTCATTTTTGTAACGGGTAATTAACCCATTTTTATAATATGAATATTCAAATAAATATTAAATATAAGTAAACTAAAACTTTAAAAATTAAAATAAAGACAAAAAATTCAAAATATATATTTTAAAAAACAACATTTAAATGAAAACAAATCAATTTTAATAAAATCAATATAAAATAATAAAGAAAACTTAAAACCAATTTAAAATAAACTTCTAAGCAAATTTAGTAGGAAATGAAAACCAATTTAAAACTAAAAAAATAAAAACAATTTTACAATACAAACCCTATTAAATTTTAATTGAAAAACAAACCACAAATTTAATAACATTTAAAAGAGAAAAAATAAAAAAAAAAAACCATTTTACAATTAAAATAAAATAATTAATTAAAATTAAATAAAAATTAAAAACATTACCCCTCTCTCTATATATATATAATTTTTTTTTTTTTTTTTTTTTTTTTTTTTTTTTTTTTTTTTTTTAAATTTTAATTGTTTTTAAATTTAAATAAATTATTTGATAAAAAAAATTATTATTTTAAATTTTCTAATTTTTTTTTATATATATAGTTATTTAACTTATTTTAAAAACATGCTATGTTAATGATTTTAGAATTATGTATATTATGTATTTTATTTTTTTTTTTTTTTTTTTTTTTTTTTTTTTTTTTTTTTTTTTTTTTTTTTTTTTTAGTTTTTAATTTATTTTTTTGATTAATTAAAATATCAAATTTTGTATTTCAATTATTTTTACATATTTTAATTAACCATCTTTTTAAAATTTTGAGTTTTTAAATAAATATGGTTTTATTATTTATTTTTATTTTCCAATATTTTTTTCAACTAAATTTATTTTTAAGATTTTTCTTTTTTAAGTGTTCTTAATTTTTTTAGAGTTTTTCTTTTAATTTTCTTTTATAATATTTTTAATTTTTTAAGTTAAAAACAAAAATTTAATTTTTTTATATAAAAAAAAAAAAAAAAAAAAAAAAAAATTATAGCTAAATTTATTTTTAAGATTTTTCTTTTAAGTCTTTTTTAGAATTTTTTTAAGTTTTTCTTTTAATTTTTTCTTTCCTTAACATTTTTAATTTTTAAGTTAAAATAAAATTTTAATTTTCTTTCATAATATTTTTTAATTTTTTAAAGTTAAAAAATAAAAATTTCTAGTCTTTGGCTTATGGTAGTTTTATTTTTACTTTTCTAGTTAAAAAATAAAAATTTTGATGTTTAGTTTTAAGTAGTTTTAGGTTTTAAAATTGCTTTAAAAAGAAGGGTTACATTTTTTTCTAAATTTTTTAATGTAAATTTAAAAAAAATATAAAAGAAAATTTTAAGCAATGATTTAGGAACAATTTTGAGTTGTTTATCTACAATAATGGTGAGTGGTTTTAGGTGGCCATGGTTTCAATTAAGTTATAATTTAGACTAAAAAAAAAACTTTTAGTTGCCTCTTAGAGTAGCATTGTTTTTTGATTCAAGGATCAATTTTGAAGTCTTTTTCCACAATCAGCCATTTAAAATTTTAGGTTTAGTGGTAAAATAACCAGCTAAAAGCGAACTTCTGAAGAGTTCTTGTTAAAGTTAGTAACTATGTTTTTTAATATTCCGCGACTTAGACTTGTCAATAGTAACAACCACGCTAAAAAAACGAGAACTCTGAAGAGTTCTTGTTAAGTTGGTAACTATGTTTTTAATGTTCACGACTTAGACTTGTCAATATTAACAATCATACCCATATTGGATAGAAAATCCTTGAGGATTCTGTTAGAATATTTAGACACTTGGGAGTTGGTTAAGATCTACTTGGTCTAATGTGTCGTTAGGTAAAAGTGTGTTTCTTTAGTATGCATTTGTAGTTGGGAAATCCGACGGTCACAATATGTTCCCGACATAGAGTGATCTGACGGTTCATATTCTCCTCGATCTTAACATCCATTGATCTGTGGCTTAACACCCGATTGGTCCATGATCTCTATTTAAATAGCATGGGGGGTCATTTGTTGATGATCGATTGTCAAAAACTCTCTTGTAAAATCTCTCTGTAATCTTTTTCTTTTGCATTAATAAACTTCTCCAAGTGGTTGCGTTGGTTGGGGCCGTGGATGTTTCCCTGTAGGGGTTTTACCAAGTCAAAACATCGGTGTGTTGATATTTGATCTGGTTGTGTGAGTGGTTACTAAAGGTATTTTTCCTCTGTTGGAATACATGTGTTGTTGAACATGGTATCAGAGCTTGTTTGAAGACCCACTCCTGTTGTAGATCGAGATCATAAAGCCGAGTTGCCTCATCTCCGTTTTTTTCCATTTTCATACATTTCAGGGCTGAGAGGATTGTTCCATTGCATCTGGAGCATTTGTTCCATTCATGAACTCTTTTATTTTCACTCGAAAAGGTTTTTGCTTGCCCAAGATATGACCATTTCAGCTAGATCTTGAGGTATAAAGCCTGAATACGCCATTTTAAAATTTTTTGCAGAGTATTATTTCAATTTTATTTCGGTTTTATATTTTTTTTTCTAGGTTTCTACTGTTTTAGATATGTGTATTCTCTTTTCCCCACGCCCTGTGAGACCTCAAAAAATCAGAAACAGATAGGAAAACGTGCATTTTTCAGGTAAGCTAACTGAGATCTAACCCTTGTTGTCATTGAAAAGAAAAAAAAAACTTTTGTGAAAAGAGTTTTTTTTAGCACGCTCTCCAAGACCGTCTTCCACAACAACAACAAAAACACCCTCAATCCTCTTGCTAAACAATACAATATGTTTTTCTAGCCCACTTGGTTAAAAGTTGCCTTATTAAGTAAGAGGTCTTAAGTTCAAGTCTCTTTTTTTGTTACTTTTTTTTTGAAAAAGTTCATGCTCCATTGTAAAGTGTATTTCACTTCAAGTATAAAAGTGAATCACTATAAGTATCTTTAATATTTTATTTTAGAGTTATTTATTTTGCATGAAACTTTTCTTTTATAAAGTAACTTCATTGTAAAAGTTATCCCCACTTATTTTTATAAAAGTGGTTCACTTCATAAAGCAACTTACACCACCGCCTGGTCCTTTTGTTACCGTTTATGCCGTTTTTTTAAATGGAATAACTTTCACATTCGAAGTTCGTTTTCAGTGTCATTTTTTTTTAAATCGCCTAATTTTTCGATATCTTTCCATCCAGATCATCAGTTCCAATTTTTAAATCCATATTATCTACATATTTAATATGTCTTCTTCAAGTAATATTTTTCTTACCGACACTAACTACTTCCAATGGAAATCTCATATGGAGGATTTATTAGGAAGTAAAGGATTTTACATGATTACCTTGGAAACGAAACAAAACCTATTGATGATGATGATAAAGTCAAATGGGATAATAGGAATGACGAAGCATGTGGAATAATTGGAATGTCTGTCTCTCCTGATTTAAGGTTCCACCTTAAAGAAATTGATAACCCCGATGAAGCTTGGGAAAAGATTGAATCCGTGTTTGGTAAACACAATATTATTCGAGCACAACAATTAGAAAATCAAGTACTAACTTTAATTCCAAGTGGTTTTTCTTTCATTGAAGACTATATGTCTAAGTTTAAAACACTCATAATTTTATGTGAACAATGTAAGATAAAGATGGATGAAGAGCATTGCATATATCTTATTCTTTCTAAGTTAGGTAGTGCATATTTTGTGTTTGTATTTGCCTTTTATCCATGAGAGAGGCTCTAGGGAAATCTTATCAAAAACCCAGTCTTGAGTCATTTTTTGATGCTTTGATTAGAGAGCAAGATAAGCTTGTACAACTTGGAGTGATCAACACTGCAAGTACCTCCAACAAATCCTTAGTCATCGATCAGAAAGAATCACAAGAAGCAACATCCTCGCCCAAGAATCACAAGAAACAACATCCTCACCACAACAACAAGCACCATAAAGGTTCCAAACCCACTCAGACAACCTCTACTCCTAATGGTGACAAAGGAGAAAAATATAAAAATAAGAAGACTGACAGACATTGCAACTTTTGTGATAAAGATGGTCATGATGAGTCCAAATGTTTCAATAATATGGTAGCTTTAGAAGCAGTGGTGAAGAATCAAAACATCAATATTGATTCTACGTCTTCTTCTTCTTCTCATGGACATGCACTTTTTGCTTCTGGTTTCTCCTTCAATACAACTTCTACTTCTTCTTCTGATGAGTGGCTTATTGATTCTGGAGAATCTTATCATATGGCTAAGGATAAAGACATATTTTCTTCTCTAAATGAATGTAACACCACGAAAATATTTGTTGGTGATGATAGATCTCTTAGTGTTGCAGGATGTGGATTAGTTCAAGTAGAAAATGGTCATTTCAATGATGTATTATGTGTTCCAAGTATTTCTTGTAACCTTCTATCAGTATATCAAATCACTCATTCAGATGAAGGTGAAACCATAGAGTTTTCACCTCACCAAGTTGTAATCAAGGATCTAAAAGATCCTAAGTATGTTCTTGCAACTGGAATTGCTGATGATATTACCAGGTTGTACAAGTTTGACAACTTTGGGTCATCATCTTTTTCATCAGTTTTTGTTGCTAATAGTGACGACTTGAGAAAACTTTGGCATGTGTGGTTTGGTCATCTAAACTATCGCTCATTGCAAGAACTATGTAATCACCAAATAGTGACTAGTCTTCCTCCTGTTTGTGCCCGTTTTTTTCTCGAAAAGCATAATCGGGACAATTTTGACAAACATGCCTCTTGGCATGACTCATGACCTTTGCATCTAGTTCACAATGATTTGTGTGGTCCAATTTCTTCTCCTTCTTTTTCTGGGTTCAAGTATTTCTTAACTTTCATTGATGAATTTTCCAGATGTACTTGGGTTTACTTCTTAAAACTTAAGAGAGAAGTTTTTGTCCTACAAGGCCCTTGTAGAAAAGAAATACAGACATCAAATTCAAAGGTTAAGAACAGATAATGTAGGAAAATATGTGAACAATAATTTTACAAGTTACTTCACTACACAGGGAATCAAAATGCAACACACTATTCCATATACACCACAACAAAATGGTGTTGCTGAGAGAAAGAACCACACATTAAAAGAAATGACTAATTGTATGATCCAATCTAAGGGATTAAGTGTAAAGTATTGGGAGGAATCCATAAACTGTGCAAATTACATAGTAAATCACACTCCCACAAAGGCTCTTAAAAGTATAACACCAGAAGAAGCTTGGACTACAATTAAACTAGATGTAAGTCACTTTCATGTATTTGGCAGTATAACATGGGCTCACATTCCTGATGAGAAAAGGAAAGCATTGTAGCCTAAAAGTGAGAAGTGTATATTTGTTGGTTATTTTGAACATGTCAGAGGTTATAGACTTCTTCAACCACATTGTAATGAAATTATTATTAGAAGAGATGTTAAATTTGATGAAAATCTCTTGGCCTACGAGCCTAATTCAACGTTTGTGCCTTCTTTGACCTACAAGCCATCTTCAAAATTTGTTCCTTCTTCTATTCCTATTCTAGTTTCTTCTTCAAATGATGACAGTGAGGATGAAAATCCACCTCCACCTGCTCACCTTCCTCCAAATGAGTCCTTTGAACCTGAACTAGCATCAGCTCTAGCTCCACCGCTTCCTAGATGGGTTCATTCAACACGAGAAGTAGTTGGTGATATTTTCGGTGATCCTTCAGATCAAATTCAAAAACGTTCACAGTTCCAACAAGCCTTCTATTTTGGCTCAAGTTTCAGAGACTTGTGATCCAGAGACATTTGCATAAGCTTCAGGTCATCCAGATTGGGATAAAACAATAAATGAACAGTATCATCCTTTAATGGAAAATGATACTTGGGATATTATACCTCTTCCAAAAGGAAGAAAACTTGTTAGAAGTAAATATGTCTACATAATTACATAACTAAGTATGCATCAAATGGAAGTGTTGAAAGACACAAGTCTCGGTTAGTTTCCAAAGGGTTTTCCCAAGTTGAAGGAATTGACTATAATGAAACCTTTTCCCTTGTAGCCAAAATGAATTACATCTTCCTTGTTCTTTCCCTTGTTGCCTCACATAAATGGGAGGTCCATCAGATGGATGTTAAATCCTCCTTCTTGCTTGGATATTTGCAAGAATAAATCTACATGGAACAACCTCCTGGCTATGTCCAGAATGACTCTAGCCTTTTTTGTCACCTTAAGAAATCTCTTTATGGTCTTAAGCAAGCTCCCCAAGCTTGTTATGCAAAAATGGAAAACTTTCTTATTTCCATTGGATTCTCTAGATGCCATGTTGATCCTAATTTCTATACCAAGAAAGTAGGAATACATCTCATAATCCTTGTCCTTTATATTGATGACCTTATCCTTACAGGTAGTGACTCAAAACTTTTAAACCATGTCAAAACCAAACTTAAGAAGAAATTTGAAATGACAGACTTAGGCTTTTTGCACTATTTCCTTAGCCTCCAAGTTTTGCAAACCAATGAAGGAATTTTTGTTTCCCAAGCTAATTATGCTTGTGACCTTCTTCATTGCTTTCACATGGACGATTGTAAACCAACCCTTCTCCCTTCCAGTCTGGAGTCAATATTACTGCTACATGTACTTCTCCCGAAGTTGATTCCACCTTGTATCATCAATTAGTTGGTAGCCTCTTATACTTGACTCATACCCATCCTGATATTTCCTTTGTTGTTGGTCTTGTTGCCCGGTATATGCAAACGCCCCATGAAATCCATTGAAAATCAGTTAAAAGGATGCATCGCTATGTCTGTGGTATAGTTTAGTTCAAGATACATTATAGTTCACCGGAGACTCCTTTATTGGTTGGTTTCACTGATTTAGATTGGGCCAACGACCCTGATGATTAGAAGTCTACTGCAGGTTATGCTTTCATCCTTGGTTCAGGACCTATCACTTGGCTTTGTAAATAACAACAATCTATTGCACTTTCTTCAATAGAATCAGAGTATCGAGCAATGGAAAATGCAAGTCAAGAAGACTTATGGCTTCGACAGATTCTTTTAGAGTTTGGATTCTAGGAGCAATATCCGACCAGCCATTGGTGCGACAATCAAATTACCATCAGGCTCACCAAAGACCTAGTTCAACATCAGTGAAAAAAAAACATCGAGCTACGCATGCACTTCATCATAAATCTGATTCATGATCAAGTTATTGAAGTTCTCTTTTTCTCTACAGAAGATCAAGTTGCAGAGATTTTCACAAAGTCTCTTACAGAAGATAAGTTTTCCAAACTTTGATCTATGTTAGGAGTTCATGAAGTTGTCATCAAGTGGGGATAGGATCTAATGCCTCCTTCCTTATCCTATTGTGTCACTATTGTAAATCCTTCAATCATAAATCAAGTTGTTCTTAAGGGGGGATGTTAGGATATTTAGACACTTAGGAGTTAGTTAATATCTACTTGGTATAATGTGTCGTTAGGTAAAAGTGTTTTTCTTAGAGTGTTTCTTTAGTATGCATTAGTATGGATTTGTAGTTAGTAAATACGATGGTCATAATATCTTCCTGACATAGAGTGATCCGATGATTCATATTCTCCTCTATCTTAAATACCATTGATTTGTGGCTTAACACCCAATTGGTCCATGATCTCTATTTAAAGAGCATGGGGGGTCATTTGTCGATGATCGATTGTGAGAAACTCTCTTGTAAAATATCTCTATAATGTTTTTATTTTGCATTAATAAACTTCTCCAAGTGGTTGTGTTGGTTGGGGTCGTAGATGTTTCCCTGTAGGGATTTTACCACGTTAAAACATCGGTGTGTTAATCTTTGATCTAGTTGTGTGAGTGGTTACTGAAGGTGTTTGTCCTCTATTGGAATACCTGTGTTGTTCAACATATTCATAGTTTATTTCCAATATCATGAGGACTCCTCACCACAAGAACAATATCATCAACATAAAGAAGAAGATTGATGGCTATACTAGTGAAAGTAGGGCCAACACAACCTGCTTCTTTTAAACAATCTTCTAACTTGTCATTGTATATGAAAAAAAGGGTAGGGGACAAGGGACAACCTTGATTGACTGCAATATTGCAATTAATTTCTTTCAACTAGCCCTTAATGTTCTTAAAATTGAAAATAACCTTCTCATACAACCTTATTGCAACAATCCTCAACTCAAAAGGCAATTTTATCTCTGCCAACCTATCCCAAAGTTTTTTCATGGGTACCATGTCAAATAATTTTCTAAAGTCAACAAAAAACATAAAATATTAGTTTTATTATTGTGGAACTCCTCTGTATTGATCCTAAAGGTAACAAGATGGTCCATAGTTGAATGATTTCTGCTTAATATGTCATGGCCTTTAGCTCTTTTACTGTGACTTTCTAGCCATAGGCTAATATTCTTTTCCAAAATAATTCTGTATAGCTTGGCTAAAATTGGGCTAATCATAATGGTCCTATAATTAGAGGTATTTAAAAATAGGAACAATGAGGTTTTGAATCTAGGGTTTAGGGAAACCATGTTTTTTTCTAAATTGAAGAGCTTGTGTATGTGAGGGATGAGGATAGGCCCTCCAATTTTAAAAAATTCATCTTGGTAGCCTTCAATGTACTTAGCTTTCCCATTTCCAAGTTGCTTAACCCCGAATTCTATATCATCCAAAGAAAAAAATCCATCCTCTATAGGGATAATAGGAATGGTGTCCATGGCATTAGGGAATTCGTAAAGACTTTTAAGGTAGGAATTCCAGTCCCTTAAGGGAATCATATTATTTTCTTTAGTATTATGGATTAGAATTTACCTCCAAAAGATTTAGACATTATATTGCGAGATGATCTTAATATAAATCATTAGAACTATAAATATTCATAAGGATATAGCATTGTAACAATATAACCTTAAATGTTCAATCACAAATATAACTTTTAGGAATATATAAAAAATATATATATCTCTGTACAATTTCTTTTTCGAGTTGTGCAAGCAGCACAGGAAGATAGGGCCAACAATTCTGTCTAATTTCTGGAATCGCATATTGTTCCACTCCGTAGATGAAACCCTTAAATGTTCAACCAAATATAACTTTTAGGAATATATTAAAAAAGGTATATTTCTTTGTACATTTATTCTATGGGTTGTGCAAGAAGCACATGAAGATAAGGCTGACCGGTTTCTGGAATGCGCATGCAATTCCACTCCACAGATGAAATCGTTACCACATAAAATGTTACTAAGATGACGCTCCATGCAGTAAGCATATGTGCCATCAGTTTGTGGGAATCTGGAAAAGAGGTCCACTCATCCTACCAATACTAGTAAAATCTTAAAATAGAGGCAAAAAAACCCTAAATGGTAAGTAAAAACCTAGGAATAATCAGATAGGCCATTATTATGTTAATCACTTTAATCATGTTTTTTAATGAAAAAGGTACATGTTTTCTTATGCAAGGAAGTTAATTGTTATATGGAGATAAACCACCAAAATACATGGCAGACTGGGTAGATAAGAGCTTCATTTCTACAGGTTCATGATGAACATAAGGTGACCCTATCAACTTGGTGATGAGCCTTTGAACAATAATAGTAGCGTCTAGGTCTTAGGAAGGATCAGTACCAGCTGGGGTCCAGTTTGTTATACTTGGAGCACGTAGAATGGGATATAACTGTATATGGATGGAGGGAAGGAGGACCTACCAAGTGTTTTTTAGCAACCATACATTAAAAATGGAAGATGAATTCAAAGATATGATGAGCCCGAAAGATGAGGAGATTTGGAAATGCTCCAGGATATTTGTCTTGGATGAGGAGTTGAGGAATGGGTTAGGTAGTGTCAGGAGGAGGAAGGTAGCTGGGGGCACCACTTGTGACAAGAAAACAATTAGGTGGGAGACAACTCTTGGAATTAGAGTAGGAATTAAAAACATGACCCAAGAAGGCACCCTCATCGATGGTCTCCATGATAGAGTGGGTGTCGAAATATAGGATGAGTCCCCATGTTGTGATAGAGGAGAAACAGTCTGACCTACAACTGAAAGAAGCTCCCTTCTGGCTTCAAACACTGGACAAGATTCACAATGTTGGTGTTGGAAGTCACTCCTGGATTGCAGTAGGAGCAGATCCCAACACCCATCAGTTTATTTCATGATCTTGTTTTAAATGGGGTGATTAGATGTGAGTGAACTCATAACGGTATCATTTAACTCAGAAAACTAGGCCAGAAATGCACAGGGAAGTGAGGGCCATAACTAACTTCAGTCAGGAATTTGAGTTAAAGCGAGAGTAGAGGGAAGACTAGGGAGAAAAGAGAGGAGGTTTCTCTGGGCATTAGGCCTTCCAGCAACTTGGGAAAGAAAAACGAGACACTAAAATGTGCCTAAATGACACAGTGATAATTGCACACTGATCAAATCTATCATACTATGCAGCCACAACCATTCGACTTGATCCTCTAGTTCTGAATCATTCAGTGTAAGATGAAAAAGACAACGTGGGAGACTGCTTAAGACTGGTGAAAAGATTGCAGTGACCAACCATACGTCATCCTACAATATGCGACCCTTTACTGGATCCTCCAATTCTGAGTGTTTTAAACAGCTAACAAACAAAATAAAAAGGAAAGAGAAACTGACTTCCATTAATTTGACATTCTCAAATCAAAATACATAACTAGATCTTCCTCAGAAACTTTACAGTCGGGAGCTAAGCTCAACCATCCATCCTTACAAAAATGGAAAAAATGCCTACATATACTCCTCCACTTTCGCCAAGCAGAGGCGTCTCAGGACTTTCAAAGTGTGGCGTCTCCTCAGTCCAATCTGGCCTGAACTCCTTTGTTAGATGTCACCTTAACTTTGCATGGCCTTTGCAGGGGAGGTAGCTGAAACATTAAAGGCTAAAATAGCGTGTGTAGACTCCTCTGGTCAGACGAGAACTCGGCGTGACTTCTTTGGAGAAAACTAGTGTACATGACCATCTTAGGCAGGTTGCCTGTAGGAACATCCATGCTTTGCATTTATTGAGTGAGCCGAGGTTTCAACTACCTCCATCCACATTCATTTATTTTTAGCGAGGACCAAGATCGAGGTCGAG
>SNQJ01S0025980.1:48529-68022 GCA_010110895.2 Picea sitchensis
TGGACGCCTTCGGCACTTTGCGTCTCACGGCTGGGAGGAGGTTGATCCTCGTTCTTCAAAGTTGGGATGTGCGAAGAGGCGATAGAGCCTAATCGCGCACCACGTGTCTATCCAGATCAGACAACCCATATTACCTCGGAAATATTGTGGGCCCGACCTGTGCTAAACATGGTGCAATTCCGTCGACCGCAAATATCCGCTGACTGATGATCTGTTCCAATGGTCGATCCTCACCATTGAATACTGGAGCCGCTCTCCTGCTTGCATTTTCCACCCGAAATGGATTTTTTGTGTGTTTCTTATTGCACTCATGGCTATGACCTTGGACTAGAATTCATTTGATGGGTTTTCAAACCCCATTTCTTCGCATTTTACATCAAGGGTCTGAAATCGGGGAAAAAACACCTGGCTTGCAAGAATTGGTGCTAACACACAGGGAGGAGTTCTACTTGGAGTGATTAGTAAATAAACCGAAGAAACCTAGGGGGAGATCGATATTTTTCCTTGGGAATATACAGACAAAACCATTGTTAGCTTTGGGAAGGCATTGAGGGCAAGTGGGGGATTCAGGGTAGGAAACAACTGTGGAAACCAAGGAAGGCGAAGGGGGAAATGGTTCTTGGTGTTGATGTAGGCCTGGAGGAAGCCTGCAGTTTGGCTTTGTGTGCATTACTAGGTAGGTTATCATATAGAGCATTGGGTGGTCATGACCTATTAACTTGGGTGGAGAAAACATGGAACCCGCTCCTTGGATATGTGACAGAGATGGTCTCACTTACCAAGGGATGGTTCTATTTCAAATTTAGAACCCTAGAAAACTATGAAGATATTGTAGGGAACCTAGATTGTGAATGGAGGTAGTCTGATGTTAAAACGATGGTGTGTGGGCTTTAATCCGGTGACACAATACTTCCATTAAAGGCAAATTTGGCTGCTCTTACTGAGATTACCACTCTAGTTTTGGAATGCTAGGGCATTCATGGAAATAGGGAATGACTCGGGGAGGTTCATGTTTATGGAGGATAAAATTTTACTAGGAGGTGACAGGTGAATGGGGAGAATCTTGGTAGAAATGGATGTGCACAATGGGATTTTAGAAGGGATTTATATAGAATGGAGGGGGAAGACTTATGGTAAAAAACTAGACTACTTGGGAATTCCTTTCCGATGCACCATTTGTAGAAGGACGAGGAATCTATGAAAGGATTGTCTAGGGATAATATCATAGGAAGAATAATAATATAATATGCTCAGGAAATCAGCCATTGGCTATCTGGGGGAAGATCCATCTTGGAGCTGGGGAGGATCTACCTTAGAGGAGGGAACATCAATCCTCACTTTGAAGGACAATTCTTTGAGTAAGTTGAAATTCCTCTGTCCCCCCTTCTTCTCCATGCTAACCACTTAGGAGACCGTTCGACTCAATCTATTGACTACCACTTCCACCAAGAACCCTTTGGTTACACCATGGATACTAGCTCAAGACCTATAAAAATAAGTCATTGTAGAGGGTGTTGTTGAGAGCTCGGATTTGGAAGCCCCAGAACAACTATTAACACATCCAGAATGCAGTCAGGACGTGGCCACTATACCAACAATACAAGAAATGGATAGTATTTTGCAGATGAATAAGGAGAGGGTTGTTGGCAAGAGCTCAGGCATCAATACACTGGTGAGGAGGGAGAGATAAGTTGGGGAGATCTCCCCCGAAKATGTATTGGAGACCTTGGTCCCTAACTATCGGGACATGGTAAGCAAGAAACCACTGGACATTTTCAAAGTGAGTAGATTGGTAAAAGGTGGGAAGGGAGAAAATTCAGGAAGGGGGGTTGGGCTTGAGACGAGGAGCCTCAGAAGAGATACTAAGAAGGCATTATGGAAAGGGGGCCTGGGATTGGATGTCTTGCCTATAAAAACGAGAAGTGATTGTAGGATAGTTGGGGGAAGTAGAGTGGATTTGGACTCACAAGGTAACACCAACACTGAACAAAGGGCTCTTAGAGGACTCAAAGCTCTATCCAGAGCCATATAATGATTCTCCTTTCTCTAAACATAAGGGGAGAGGGAGGGGATCCTAAAAGTGAAACCCTTAAAAGATTGATAACTTGTATCAAACATGATATTATTATGTTAAGATAAACTATGGTGGAAGGAAAAAAAGTGAGGGCCTTAGTTTCCAAATTCTTACCTAATTGGCACTATTGCACAACATATTCATTGGGGCAGCTAGGGGGCTTATGCGTGTCATGGAATCCGGCCAAGATGGTTTTCCAACCATCCTTCTTTTGTGCAGGTATTTTACTGGAGGGAAACATATTAGAAGGCAACATATTGATTTCCTTCTTTAATTGTTATGGTCCTTGTATTAATAGGAAATATTTATGGGAAGTGGTGGCATCCAATGGTCTGTTAGATCACAAAAATCTCATTTTTGTAGGTGATATAAGATTTACAATTTTCGTTGGTGAAGTTTGAGGACAAAAAGAAATACTATACCCTTTAGTTGATCACTTCAAAGGAATCTTTTAGGATCCGAGCTTGATCGATATTGCTCCACTTGCAAACACTCCAACTTGGAGCAATGGGAGAACTGGTGAGGACCACATTGCCAAACGAATGGATAGGGTATATATGTCATAAGAATTGGTTTAATATTTGGGTAGGTATAGATCCTGGACTATATACCCTTTCTTCTCTGATCATGCCCTAATAGCATTGTAGATTGAGGATGGATAGAGGTTGATTTTCTACCCATTCAAACTCAACCCCATCTGTCTATAAGAGGAAGGTTTGAGTGAAATAGTTAGCTCGATGTGGAGGACCAAGGAGTTCAATACTGAACCCTCTGTAATGAGAATACTGGTTGGTAAATTGAAATAACTAAAACAAAAAGTGACAAGATGGGAGAAACTAAAAAAGAAGTAGAGGTCCATAGAATTAGTTACTATAGAGGAGGCTCTTGAGAATTTATACATATTAAGTAATAGTGGGAGGGCCAATATGGACACAGATAGCAATATAAAAGAGCTAGAAGGAAAAGACTAAAATATCTACTTGATGAGGAAGAAAACTGGAGACAAAGAGCAGGTTCATTTGGCTTTGGAAAGGTGACTGTAACACAAAAATTTTCCATATATTTTCCAGCTATAGGAAAAATAAAATAAAAAATTGGGAAATGAAGGATGGCCAAGGAAATTGTCACAAGGGACAGGAAAAAATTGGAGTTGAAGCGGTGTGCTATTTCAAATCCTCTATGATGACATGGGACAAAACACAATTGTGGAGTAGGTGAAAGTAGTTCAATATTACCCTTGTTACTTTACAATGAGTGAAGTACAAGATCTCAAAAAACCCAATACAGTAGAAGAAATCAAACTTATGTTGCAAAGCTTTGCTAAGGAAAAGAGTCGAGGACCAGATGGATGGATGGTGGAATTCTTCTTCAAATACTTCAAGATATTAGGGGAAGACTTACATGAATTTTTTGAGGAGTCAAGAATATTGGGCTCGATGGTAATATCATTAAATTCGACTTTCATTTCTTTAATTCCAAAGGTAGCTCAACCATTAAACTTTAGGGAATTCAGGCTGATTTCTCTTTGCAACCTAGATTACAAGGTGATTTCAAAACTTATTGGGTTATGTATGAATTCAATTCTATCAAAATTTTTATCACTCGAACAATTTGGATTCTTAAAGGGTAGGCAAATTCTAGATGCAGTTGGGGTAGCAAAAGAATTCCTACATAGTATCAAAACTAAAAATTTTAAATCTGTGGTTCTAAAATTGGACTTACAGAAAGCATATGATTGTGTTAGCTGGGAATTTCTCAGGATAATACTTCTAAAGGCATGGATTGGATTGAAGTCCACTAATTGGATAATGAGTTGTGTAACAACACCAAACTTTGAGGTGCTAGTTAATGGAGGACCTACCCCTTTTTTTAAAAGAAAACAGGAGATGTGGCAGGGATGCCCATTATCTCCATTACTATTTATCTTAGTGATGGAGGGCCTAAGCTTAATGCTTAAGCAAGGACTCTTCAAAGGGAATATTTCTGGTATAAATATCTTGAGACTCATAAAAAAATTTATGCTACTGTTTGTGGATGATATTTTGATTATGAATATGGAAAGGGCATCTGTCTGGGAGTAGATAGATTCCATTATGTCTACCTTCTATCAAGCTTCATGGCTGGAAATTAATACATCAAAATCCTCGATGCATTTTTCAGGCCTATAAGGTACAAAATTAAACTTTTAAAATGCTTTATTTCCCTTTAACTTTTCTGGTTTGGACGTAGGCATCAGGTACTTGGGTTTTTTCCTTAATCCTACCAACTATAGGGTAGAGGATTGGTGCTGGTTGTTGCAGAAATTTGAAAAAAGGATTGGACATTGGTCCTATCGTTGGCTGAAAATGGGAGGGAGGCATGTTCTGGTGAAATCGGTACTTTAAAACCTACCAGTTTACTGGTTGGTGATAACTAATGTGCCATACACAATATTAAACATGATCAGGAAGTTGATGTACATATTTTTATGGTCTGGATGCAGAGAGATAGAGTGCATACACTTATGCAATTGGGAGTCATTATCCAAGCCCAAAGCTTATGGAGGTTTGGGATTTAAACATATGATATGGTTCAACAAAGAATTGGAAGCAAACACTTTATGGCATTTCCTCTTCAAATATGGACTATGGCACATGGTTTTATTGGGTAAGTACTTACACTCTCACTCGGTGATCTCTTGGTTGAGACATCCTTTGGTTTTCACTTCAAAAGTCTCCAGTACTTGGAGGTGTCTTCACAAAGATCTATCAGTGGTGAAACATTGGACCACATGGAGGCTAGGAACTGGGATGTTAGTATGCTTGGGAGAATATGTCATTCAGGGTCTAGGAAATAAATATTACCTCACAACCAGCCTTATCAATTCCTTAAGGAAGAAAGGATATCATCTCCTATTTCAGGCTACTAAAAGGAGTTGGCAAAGTCCTTCTACATTTAAGTGGAAAGTGGCCAGGGAGTTGGGATTAGGCGGCCAAGAGGCTGAGGAATTGGATGATTTTAGAAAAGCATTGACACAAGATAGAAGTTTCCTCTCGGATTCCCCAGATGATATGGTTTAGACAGGTAAATCGTCCATGGTTATTATAACTGTAAAAAAAGTATATGGTGTTATTGTTACGAATATATCTACAAGAAGCTTCAATTGGTGGAACAACTCGATGTGGAAATGGAACATGACTCTTAAACTCAAACTTTTCTTGGTTGTTGATGGAGGACAAGATCCTCACCTGGGATATTCTACAAAGAATAGGGTGGTAGGGTCTAAGAATTTGTGCCATGTGCAAGAAAGATATTGACACATCCTAACATCTGATGCTATATTTCCCCTTTGCACAACAAGTTTGGACTAGTTTGGACTAGAACATTTACAGTCTTCAAGATCAATGTTGGGTGGAAAAGAGAGAACATACATAAGTTATTTAATGATTAGAGGTCCAAGCACACTAAGTGGCTCAATCTTCCTTCTATTATTTGTTGGAACATTTGGATGGAAAGGAACAAAGTACTGTTCGAGGAAGGCCAACCTTCCATTGATGGGGTGTTACATAGGATCCTAGGATGGGTTAGGGACACAAAGAAGATGATACAACCCTTACTAAAGATAAAACAACCTCCTTTGATTTAAAAAATAAGAGTTGCATCTTGGTTTGATGGGTTTGCACAGAGAAATGGTTAGTGTAGTGGTGCTGGTGGAATAATTAAGGAAAACAATCACACTAGCTACAAGTGGTGGCTCAATTATGGACCAGGCACAAAAAATAGAGATGAACTCCTTGGATTCTGGGCCTTGTTGTCCCTAGATATGTGGTTACACATCCTCAATCTACATGTCACAGGGGATTCAAATTTAATTATTGATTAGATGAATAAGAACAATGAGCTACATGTGTTGGGTTTAAAATACTAGAAAGAGAGGATATTGACACTTACACATGCCTTCTTATATCTTGTCTTCATACATTATTACAGAGAATTCTACTAGGAAGTAGATGTTCTATCCAAACAATCTCTTGCCTTACAGGAAGGGACTTTGAAATTCACTCAGTTGGAATATGGTCAAGCTGGCCCAACACACTTCTTCTGGATTTACTGACTGATCTCAGGCTACCTTGTTCATCGCTAATACTTGTTGGGTTTTGATTGGTTCCTGATGTTTCTCCTCTTACTTGGCCGAGTCTGTAGGAAGTTTTTTTTTTTGTTTTCATCAGATCTAATGGAATGATAAGGGAGATGTCCCTCAGTCTGTTGTTTTTATTTACCAGCTCTGCATAGCTTCCTGGGTGTCTTTGCTTGTTTTGTGGATCTCCCTTTTTGCTTGAGCCAACACATTATCGGTGGAGTCAACTGTAAATTTTTGGTTTTCCCTAGAGTTGGAATCTGTTTATGTTATTAATATAAATGTGCAATTTCTATGTGGAAAAAAAAGGAAGTTAATGGTTAAAATCAGAGCCCTTCATTTATTATGATGACCAAGAATATTTTGAGCATATGAAATATAGTCCATTAAAAGACCATCTATAATTTAAATCCCATTAAATGTCGCCATTTCCAATAGGTGTACACCTATCAACATAATTATCCAAGGATGTAGAGTATGCATATTATATTAGATTTCTCCTTCATTAAGTTTTAGTTGAAATGTATATATATATATATTAATTAAGAAGAGTTATTCCATGTTTTTGGCCCTTGACCAAGTTTTGAGGAAATATTGGTTGTGTTTGACCACTTTTGGGACTTCGACAGGATGGTAGAAGATGGAGTGCCCAGGCAGAGTGGAGATCATGGGATCCCAACCACTTTGAGGGCTTGTAGACCCAACAAAGGGTTTACTAGGGTTTCTGTAATGGGTTATGGGATGTCGGCCCATGGGTTTATCCATATTTAGACCCTTTTGTAAATGTATAAATAAGAAGTAGCTAAGCGATGTAAAGTAGTGTTAGCTATGTCCACAAAATGTTTGGATTAGTGCAAGAGATTGGAAGTTGCATTGTGCAATCTAGCTATGTAAAGTAAGGCTTTGTGCTATTAAGGAATTGGCTATGTGCCTTGACCTGGTCTTGGGAAGGTGGATCTAGTGCGTTGTGCGCAGATCACCTATCCATTGCAAAGTTAGGATTTGTGGCTTTGTGCACAGGAGAATATGAATGTAAGAATATCGAAGACTATTAGAGAAGAAGAAGAAGTTGGTGGACGTAGCCCCACACTGGGGTGAACCACGTATATCCTGTGTCTTGATGTTCTTTGTGCAATGTTGCTTATGTGATTTATTCTTAGTGTTTTTATAATGAATGAATCTAATGTTGTAGCTTAGTGCTTAATAATGTTAAAGATGAATGAATGCTAGCTATGAGTTAATGCTATGTGCTAAGAGATTTTAAGGGCTTGATCTTGATTATTACTGCGTTGTTCTGTACTTGGGGTTTGATCTGTGATGTGAATAAGACTCATGAACTAATGCATATTGTTGCCTAAGTGCTCTGTTAATTGTTATAATCACAGATCGGTGTCCCAACTTGGTTGTAGACACTTGAGTAATGCAACCCCCCTTGACTCAACCTCGGTTGAGACTTCATCTGCTTCGCAGTTGTTGCTGAAAGGGATGGTAGTTAGGGTTTTTTTGGGGTGTTGTTGAAGCGTTGAACCTAGGGTGTGCCCCCGTGCCAAAAAATGTTTTCGTTGATGGGACGCAAGGCTTCAACAATGCACCAAAAAAACCCTAACTACTGGCCCTTTTGGCAACACCTGTTAAGCAGATGAACTCTCACCCGAGGTAGAGGCAGGGGGGGTTGCAGGACTCAGGTGTCTACAACCAATATGGGACACATATATGTGATTATAACACTTAACAGAGAAATTATCCAACAATATGCATTAGCAAATAGCATTGACTCAGATCTAACATTCATTCATCTTTAACATTATTAAGCACTAAGCTACAACATTAGATTCATTCATTATAACAACACTAAGCATAAATCAAATAAGAAACATTTCACAAATCATATCAAGACACATGATATACGTGGCTCTCCCCAGTCTAGGGCTATGTCCACCAACTTCTTCTTCTTCTTTATTAGTCTTCAATCTTCTTACATTCATCTGCTCCTATGCACAAAGCCACATAGCCTAACTCTGTAGTGGACAGGTGATCTGTGCACAATGCACTAGATCCACCTTCCCAAGACCAAGTCAAGGCACATAGCCAATTCCTTAATAGCACAAAGCCTTACTTTACACAACCAGATTGCACAACGTAACTTCCAATCTCTTGCACTAAGCCAAACATATTGTGCACATAGCTAACACTACTTCTTAAATCTCTTAGCTACTTCTTATTTATACATTTACAAAAGGTATAAACATGTATAAACCCATGGGCTGACATCCCATAACCCATTACATAAACCCTAGTAAACCCTTTGTTGAGTCCACAAGCCCACAAAGTGGGTGGGATCCCGCGATCTCCGCTCTTCTTGGGCACTCCATTTTTGACCAGCCTATCAAAGTCCCAAAAGTGGTCAAACATGAACAATATTTCCTAAAAACTTGGTCAAGGGCCAACATGCCCCCAACACTCACATGTGACTCATCCCGAGTTACTCAGATCCGAGCGACACTGCTTCAAAGGCTTCAAGCTTAGCTCGATCTACCTCGACTTGTTTCTTCGCCAAGCCTCCTGCTCGATGAACTCTTGAATTAGTTTCTCTGTAAAAATCCCTTCCAGGCATTATTCCATAGTCATAACCACTTGTTTGAGCTACAATTGTTGTCCTTCAATTTCTTCAAAAAGTGTGCAGGATTCATCTTGCATCGGCTAGAGTCTTTGTGTAACCTCCATGACTCTGCTCTGGATGGTAGTAAGCTATTTCTATACTATGTGTTGTTCCTATGATATTTTCATCCTCTCTACTAGAGTGAGCAGCTTCATCAGTGCCTGGATGGTGGATGCCTACTTTTGCACCTCTTGGAGTTGTGTTTCCAGTTTCTTCAGCTCCAGATCTTCTGTGAGGTGTTCGTAGGTATGTGAACTATGATCACTCAATTGCTTACATTCTGAGGCAAGTTCCCTTATCCTTCCAATTGTGCTTCAATAGTTGAGACTTCATTTGCTTTGCAGGTGTTGCTGAAAGGGTAGGTAGTTAGGGTTTTGTTGGTGCGTTGTTGAAGCATTGAACCCCGGGTCTACCCCTATACCAACACATGTATATGTATAATGTAACATATTAGAATATGGTGTAAAATGATAAAAACAAAATTTGTATGATTAATAAAAAATGTTCTTTTAATAATTAAGAAGTTACTTAGTCCTCATGGTGTAGAGAAGTCGGTGAGGGAGTGCACTGTTAAGGCACTCCATAAGTGAAGTCACCGGTTTGAAACCTCCAGGGACACCTCAAATCTATCCATGTTAATGGCTAGTGTGGTCCATGTTGGGTGCGATCCCCGGGTGATTTTGATGTCTTACATGCCCCTGGGTCATGGAATCTCATCCACAGGCCAATCGTGCAAGTCAGGGATATTTATCTAACAAAAACAAAATTAAGAAGTTACTTTAATACTTAAATGAAAAAGTTTCTTGAAACAAATTTGTGTAATTATAAATAAAAACTAGATCTTATGTGCCATTAGGTTTGCATATTATTTTATTTTTAATTATATATATTTTAAAAAATTAATAAAGTTAGTGAAGCCCTTAAATTAAAAGGGAAAGTGTCAAGATTGAAATTGAGGTTCTTACCATAATCAATGAAATCTTTTAAGTGTCTATGTGTTCGTTTGTACTTGTGCATCGTTTAATTTGTTTTCTCGAAAGACAATAAAAAGTTGCACCAAAAACAAAAGACCTATGTAAAAGCTGCACCAAAACAAAAGACCCATGAGAGAGAGAGAGAGAGAGAGAGAGAGAGAGAGAGAGAGAGAGAGAGAGAGAGAGAGAGAGAGAGAGAGAGCGAGAGAGCGAGAGAGAGAGAGAGAGAGAGAGAGCTATATAAGTGTGTATTTTCATCGGAGATGAATATGTGGATGATATTTTAAAATCTCATTGAAAATAAAGATAATAGTAGGGAGATGGAAAAAATGAGTGTGTTTTGGTTTATGCAGTGCCAACCACTAGCTTTGTCATTATGAAGCTAATCCAAGCCATGAGAAAAGTCATTCAACATGTGGAGGAAAAAAAACAATCCTATCCAATTTTTTTGAATTCACAAGAAAGGGCATGTGTTGCACGTGCACACATTAATTATGCATGATCATTATTTTTGCATAAAATAGAAACCAAGTAAAACTACCTCACCTTGGCATGTTTCAAAGGAAATAGTTATCACTAAAACCTTCTTTTAGTGGTAGAGGACCTGCTTTCCTCTCATGATCATAGTTTAAACCACTAGATCCATTCCCTTTATGAAAAAACACCCAATGGCACCTATAATACCACTCAAAGGTGAAAGACCCCATAGAGGGGGCATGTGTCATGGTTGTAGGCCTTGTTCACAACGTTTGAGGCTTAGAAGGTTAATTTTCCAACACAAGGCCCTTGTTTTCCTTTTTGGCCATCATCTAGGCCCCTAAACCCATCACTCTTGACCAAAACCATTTAATGGCAGCCATACCCAACTTAGAGGCCAAAGAACCCATGGAAAGGTCCTATATAGTGTTTTAATGCATCTATCATGACACTTGAACCTAATAATATTTATTAAATTCCAAAGTCTCTTATTGTCCTTCCATGAATATTTATTAAATTCCCAACACTCTTATTGTCCTTCCTTCGGTAAACCACTCAAAAATGAAAGATCCACAAGAGAAGGAATGCTTTTTGGATTGTAGGTGTTTTTCATAGTGATTGAGCCTAAGAAACATCATTTATGGAATAAGTCCCTTGTCCTCATCCCTTGACCTTGGTTAGAAATTGAGACACATTCTTGGTTCACAACTAACCTAGTCATGGTACTCATAGAACCCTTGGAAGAAATTAATAGCCAATAGAGTTTCAATTTGGTGTTTCAAGGAATTGTCCATGGCTCTTGATATTGAGAAGAAAAATTTAGGGCCATATGATCTTGCATCCCTCCCATGATTATGGTTAAGGAATCAAGACCCATCCATGATGCCCAAGACCTCATAATGGTGCCCATATTCAACTCATATGCCAAAGACTCCCTAGAGAGGGCTCATGTTGTGGTTTCTAGGTGTTGTTCATGCTGGTTCAAATCAATAAGTTTAGTTATAGAAAAAAATCAATATTTCCCTTGGCCATGTTTAGATGTATTTTAAAACATTTCTAGTCCACAAAAATATTCATGGTTCTTATATCCCACTTGAATGCCAACGACCCTCTACAAAGTGTTTATGAATTAGTTTAAGGACTTGTTCATGGATTTTGAACCCGAGAATCTTCAATATGATCCTTAAGAATATTGAGGGCACGGGTCATGGTTTCTAAGTGTTATTCATGGTGCTAGAGATCAAGAATATTCGATTAGGGTTTAACACCCTTGTTTCCTCCCTTGACCAATGTTTAGACATCAAGACCCATCAATATACAAAACCTACTCGTGCAACCTATATCCCACTAGATGGCCTACAAATAACCACTACAAAGGTCTCACATGTTGGTTAGTGGGATTATTCAAGGATCACATGTTGGTTAGTGGGATTATTCAAGGCTCTTAAGCTTAAGAAGATTCAACAATATACTGAGGTTCTTGTTTTCCATCCTTGACCATGGTCAAGGCCTTGCAATCCATCTTTGGTGTGAAAAACCTCCTAATTGAATCCATATCCAACTATAACTCCAAATACCCCTTATATATACCTCTAGCATGCCAAAGACACCCTAGAATGGTCTCGTGTGGTGTTTTGAGGATGTATTCAATGCTATATCTTGAGAAGCTTCATGGGTTGTAGGTGTTTCTCATGGTTCTTGAGCCCAAGAAGATTTGTTTAGGGCATAATCCCCTTATTGTTGTCCCTTAAATTTGGCTATACCCTGAGACACACTCTTGGTCCGTGACTAACCAAGTCATGGTACCTATATTCCTAT
Source organism: Picea sitchensis (assembly GCA_010110895.2). NCBI lineage: Eukaryota > Viridiplantae > Streptophyta > Pinopsida > Pinales > Pinaceae > Picea > Picea sitchensis. Next base: position 60,649 of record SNQJ01S0025980.1, read on the forward strand.
TAGAGGTGAATGATATCCAATAGTAGTCCTATGTGGTGGTTTGAGAGCTTGTCCAAGGTGATTGAGCCTGGGAAGCAATGTTTATGGATGAAGGATCTTTATTCCCTCCCTTGGATATGTTTAAGGACCTAAGACCCATCCATGATGCCCAAGAATTCATAATGGAACCCACTATATTCAAATTAGATGCCAAAGTCTCCTTCAAGAGGGATTTTGTCATGGTTTATAGGTGTTGTTCATGGTGTTTGAGAATGAGAAGTTCCAATTAGATATTAAGGTTGTTGTTTTTCCCTAACCATTTTTATTCCTTGACACACATTTCTAGTCGATAAAACCTATTCATGGTGCCTATATCCCACTTAGAGGCCAATACTCCTTAGAAAGTGTAGCATATTTGGATTCATTCCTTAGCCATCCAAAACTACCAACAAGATTTCATAGAATAATTAACCATATTTGAAGATATACTTAACCTCTAACAATAATACAATACATAAATAGGTAAGGGAGATAGCAACAACACAACTCAGGTATGGCACAGATGATGGCAGCAAAAACCAACTTTTAAGGAAGGGTACAGGCTCAATAAAGTACATGTGCATGCCGGTTACAAAGGTTGACCATGGAGGAGGTTCAACGATGGAGAGAATGACTGAGTGTGTGAATGTTTAAGTGTGTGGGAAGCATTGAAAGAATGGCAGAGAAAACTCCCCAACGAACTGATTTCCCCACATAAAAATGCATGTCCCAAATCAGACACATGTCTTCATGAAGCTGCATGAGCTCCACTTATCATTCGTTCCCCTTTCCACAGGAACTTAGGATAACTTTAGTTATTTCCCAAACCTTAGTCTTTAGGAAATAATAATATAATATTATTCCCTTAGAGATAATCCCTCTAGATTAGCTCTTTTTCCTAGCCTATTATCCCCTTCCCTTTACCTACATAGTGGAGCTTAGTCCCCCATAACTATTTCTTTGTGGTCGGTCTACACGCAATGATGTATTATACTAGTGATATGAGTATTTACATATACAAAATCAGGCTCCATGGCCTTCAACATCTAGGCTCTCCAACCTAATAAACACCTAAGCCTCTTAGCTTATAATCACTTGGCTCACCAACCTATAAAACATGTTTACAATTCATAAATACAACTAGGGCTCGGCCTTGGGGTATTACAATACCTTCCCCTTATTTATGCATTGTCTTCAGTTCATCATATTTACATATTACAACAAGATTCTAAAAAATCTTCAAAAATATGTGGGTATTTTGCCCACATAGCATCTTCATGCTCCCAAGTTGCATCCTCAAGACCGTATCAGGTCCATTGGACCTTTACAAGATCTATGGTTTGATTTCAGAGCTGCTTGATCTTCCAGTCCAGTATGCACATTGAATGCACTTGAAAAGCGTGTTCTTGCTCCACATGAATCACATTCCAATCAATCACATGATTAGCATCAGGTATATACTTCTTGAGAAATGATACATGGAATAAATTATGAATAGACATAGATGTAAGAAATTAAATCATATAAGATACTGGTCCAATCCTCTCTAGGATTTCAAATGGCCCATAATATCTAGCTTCCAACTTGGAACAGTTTCCCAACTTCAACAAACTTTTGCTGGCCTTCACTTTCAAGAATACATGATCACCCACTTTAAAAGCCTTGTGAGTTCTTCCCTTGTCAACATATATTTTCTTCCTATCTTGGGAAGCATTTAAATTCTATTTTATCTTCAACATTTTCTCTTCCATTTCCCTGAGAAACTCTGGCCCAACCATCGCTCTATCAGCTGGGTTGTCCCAACTTATTGGTGTGTTGCACTTTCTACCATAAAGTGCCTCAAATGGGCTCATCTTCAACGATGCTTGGTGTAATACCCCTCGGACAAAACCAATTGTAAATGTAAATGCAAATGTACTTAAGATGGTGAGTTGTTTGATATCATTTTTGTATGGACCTTTCATGCCATAGTGCGCGCATGTACTGCACAATAAAATGATGAAGTGTGCAAATTTTAGGATACCGTGCGCAACAACTTAAGTGCACACAATTTTGAGGCCAGGAAGCCTTTGTGTATATGTTGTGCTTTATTGGTTGGTGAGCTAGTTATTATAAGCAAGGAGGCTTATGTTTTGTATTAGGCTAGAGAGACTAGATGCTAAAGGCCAGTAAACCTATTTTTGTGTATGTCTTATCATTAATATAAAATACATCGTTGCGCATAGATTGACAATGATAAAAGAGTATGGGGGACTAAACTCCACTATTTAGGGAAAGGCAGGGGATAAAAGTTAAGGAAAAGGGGCTAATCTAGGGAGATTAAGCCAAAAATTAATATTATATTAATATTCCTTAAAGTATAGAGTATGGATAATTATTTTATCCTAAGTTCTAAGTGAACAAATTAGCTCCCTACATCACAAGTGTCAAGTTGAGAATATGCATACATATAGTTTGGACTTAGTTCGTTTTCCCATCATTCAGTCATCCATTCAATCATTTCGGGATCATTCACTCACTCAGTCAATTGTCCTCTGTACCTTCCTGTCACTGTATATGAACCTATATCCGTACCCATAACTATTTGTGTACATGGTTATCTTGGGAGCTAGGCTAAAGAAGTGGGTTGTTGGGCCCATGGGATATTGAAGAGGCGGGTTGTCAGGCCCATGAGAAATATATCAAGGTGAGAGAATTGTTTGGAATTGTTTTTTGAAGGTTGTAACTTGCAGCTACAGGGCTCTTAGACTTCTTGTCTGGCCTATTTCTGAATCCCAGAAAGAAGTGGGGCAGCCAAGGGACTATTGAGTAGAGAAGGGGCACACTTCCTAGGGTGGGATAGGCATGTGGGGAATGAGCGACTGTAGGTTGTTAGTTTGAGTTGGCACAAGTGATAGAGTCTTTCCTATTGTCTACGATACATCATCCTGGTTAGGAATCCCTTTACTCGGGTGGAGTTTAGTCCCAAATTGGGGGTGACCTACTGCTGAGAGTGAGGAACAATGTGGTCTAAGGCTAGGAGGTTTGTGGAAGGTCTGCACGCAGTTGGTGATATACTTACCAAGATAAGTGTCAATTGTGTGATAAATTACATGATGAATTATTATTTACATGTTTTTGTTTATGGGTTTATCCTATGTGTGGTGTGTAACTGTATTTATATTTATGGGTATTGCCTGTATATGTTTCATGTATATGTTTTCTGTTATTTCAGTATGAATCCGTGAATTTATAGAATGTATTTGTCTGTTTATGTTCTATATATAAAGTTCCGCAAGAGTTATGTGTGTATATGTTTTATTTTCATGCAGTTCAAAAACGTTTATGTGGAATAGCTCAGTTGGATGTTGGGTATGTTACAGTATGATATCAAAGCATTTTCTGGAGTAGCATGGCTCGACCTGGGTGGTCGGGGATGTTACAATATGGTATTATAGCTTCAGTTTTCAACACTGAGCTTGGATGGGCCGAGCAATTTGAGTTGAAGAGAAATTTCATAGAGGATTGATTTCGAAGTGGAAAAATTTCAAGTTACAGAGCGTCCATGGTAAAAATGAGAAGAAATTGTGTGGAATTGGGAAAAAACCCCAATTTATGTTGTTAAATTCATGGGAAAATTCAGAAATTTGGCCTAGTGGTGAGATATTCTTGATTTAATATTTGTTCTAGCAAATTCAGACTTGGAATTTCTCGAATTTGATGTTACATTGAAGCCATGATAGATGGAGCGAGATTAGTTGATTAAAATTTTCAATTTGTGAATTGAGTTTGGAAAAAAAATTGTTCTTGAAATGTCAACCCTCATCGATTTGTTATTGCAGAGGTTGAATTGGTGTTATCAAGGTGAAATTTAATTGCAGAATGTCTACGACCAAGAATATTTTGAGCATATGAAATATAGTTCATTAAAAGACCATTTATAATTTAAATCCCATTAAATGTTGTCATTTCCAATAGGTGTACGCCTATTGACATAATTACCCAAGGAAGTAGAGTATGTATATTATATTAGATTTCTCCTTCATTAAGTTTTAGCTGAAATGAATATATATATATATATATTAATTAAGAAGAGTTATTCCATGTTGTTGGCCCTTGACCAAGTTTTGACGAAATATTGGTCATGTTTGAGCACTTTTGGGACTTTGACAGGCTAGTTGAAGATGGAGCGCCCAAGCGGAGCAGAGATCATGGGATCCCACGCACTTTGCGGGCTTGTAAACACAACAAAGGGTTTACTAGGGTTTATGTAATGGGTTATGGGATGTCGGCCCATGGGTTTATCCATGTTTAGACCCTTTTGTAAATGTATAAATAAGAATTATCTAAGCAATATAAGAAGTAGTGTTAGCTATGTGCACAATATGTTTGGCTTAGTGCAAGAGATTGGAAGTTGCATTGTGAAATCTGGCTGTGTAAAGTAAGGATTTGTGCTATTATGGAGTTGGCTCTGTGCCTTGACCTGGTCTTGGGAAGGTGGATCTAGTGCACTGTGCGCAGATCAGCTATCCACCATGGAGTTAGGCTTTGAGACTTTGCGCACATGAGAAGATGAATGTAAGAAGATCGAAGAAGAAGAAGTTGGTGGACGTAGCCCCACACTGGGGTGAACCACATATATCCTGTGTCTTGATGTGCTTTGTGCAATGTTGCTTATTTGATTTATGCTTAGTGTTGTTATAATGAATGCATCTAATGTTCTAGTTTAGTGCTTAAAAATGTTAAAGATGAATGAATGCTAGATCTAAGTAAATTCTATGTGCTAAGAGATTTTAAGGGCTTGATATTTGATTATTACTATGTTGTTCTGTAATTAAGGTTTGATCTATGATGTGAATAAGACTCATGAACTAATGCATATTGTTGGCTAAGTGGTCTGTTAAGTGTTATAAACATAGATCTGTGTCCCATCTTGGTTGTAGACACCTGAGTCCTACAACCCCCCTATCTCTACCTCGGGTGAGACTTCATTTGCTTCTCAGGTGTTGCCAAAAGGGCCGGTAGTTAGGGTTTGTTTGGTGCATTTTTGAATCATTTAACCAAGGGTCTGCCCCTGTGCCAACAAATGGTTTCATTGATGAGACTCAAGGCTTCAATAGTGCACCAAAAAAACCCTAACTACCGGCCCTTTCGGAAACACCTGCAAAGCAGATGAAGTCTCACCTGAGGTAGAGGCAGGGGGGTTGTAGGACTCAAGTGTTTACAACCAAGCTAGGACACAGATCTTTGATTATAACACTTAACGTAACAATTATCCAACAATATGCATTAGTTCATGAGTCTTATTCACATCATAGATCAAACCCTAAGTACAGAACAACATAGTAATAATCAATATCAAGCCCTTAAAATCTCTTAGAACATCACATTGACTCATATCTAGCATTCATCCATCTTTAACATTATTAAGAACTAAGCTACAACATTAGATTCATTCATTATAACAAAACTAAGCATAAATCACATAAGCAACATCACACAAAGCACATCAAGACACATGATATACGTGGTTCACCCCAGTGTGGGGCTACATCCACCAAATTCTTCTTCTTCTTTATTAGTCTTTGATATTCTTACATTCATCTGCTCCTGTGCACAAAGCTACAGAGCCTAACTCCGTAGTTGACAAGTGACCTGTGCACAACGCACTAGATCCACCTTCCCAAGACCAAGTCAAGGCACAGAGCCAACTCCTTAATAGCACAAAGCCTTACTATACATAGCCAGATTGCACAACACAACTTCCAAAATCTTGCACTAAGCCAAACATACTGTGCACATAGCTAACACTACTTCTTACATCGCTTAGCTACTTCTTATTTATACATTTACAAAAAGGTCTAAACATGGATAAACCAATGGGATGACATCCCATAACCCATTACATAAACCCTAGTAAACCCTTTACTAGGTCCACAAGCCCACAAAGTGGGTGGGATCCCATGATCTCTTGTTTTCCAGAGTGCTCCATCATTGACTAGCCTGTTGAAGTCCTAAAAGTGGTCAAACACGACCAATATTTCCTCAAAATTTGGTCAAGGGCCAACAAGCCCCCAACACTCACATGTGACTCGTCCTGAGTCACTCAGATCTGGGCAGCACTGCTTCAAAGGCTTCGAGATTATCTTGAGTTGCCTCGACTTGTTTCTTCGCTAGAGCCTCCTTCTCGACGAACTCCTAAATTAGTTGCTCTGTAACAGGCCCTTCGAGGTGTTGTTCCACTGTCGTAACCACTTGTTCCAACTACGATATTTGTCCTTCAATCTCTTCAAAAAGCATGTAGGATTGATCCTACATCGGCTGGAGACTCTGTGTAACCTCCATGACTTTTCTCTGGATGGAAGTAACTTGCTACTGGAAAGTGCGTTATTCCTGTGATATTTTTGTCCTCTCAACTGGAGTGAGTAGCTTCATCTACGCCTGGATGGTGGATGCCTATTTTTTCACCTCCTAGAGCCGTGCTTCTAGTTTCCTCAGCTCCAGATCTTCTCCAAGGATTTCATAGGTATGCACACTATGATCACTCAATTGCTTACATTCTGAGGCAAGTGCCATGATCTTTCCAATGACGCTTCAACAATTGAGACTTCATCTGCTTCGCATGTGTTTCTGAAAGGGTCGGTAGTTAGGGTTTTGTTGGTGTGTTGTTGAAGCGTTGAACCTTAGGTCTTCCCCTATGCCAAAACATGTATATGTATAATGTAACTTATTAGAATATGGTGTAAAAGGATAAAAACAATTTTTTTATAATTAAGAAAACATGTTCTTTTAATAATTAAGAAGTTAGTTAGTCCTCATGGTGTAGACCAGTCGGTGAGGGAGTGCACTGTTAAGGCACTCCATAAGTGAAGTCACCGGTTTGAAACCTCTAGGGACAACTCAAATCCATCCATGTTAAGGGCTGGTGTGGTCCATGCCAGGTGCGATCCCCAGGTGATTTTGATGTCTTATATGCCCATGGGTCATGGAATCTCATCCACAGGCCAATCTTGCAATTCAGGGATATTTATCTAACAAAAAAATATTAAGAAGTTACTTTAATACTTAAATGAAAAAGTTTCTTGAAAAACATTTCTGTAATTATAAATAACAACTAGATCTTATGTGCCACTAGGTTTCCATATTTTTTATTTTTAATTATATATATTTAACAAAATTAATAAAGTTAGTGAAGCCCTTAAATTAAAAGGGAAAGTGTAAAGATTGAAATTTAGAGTCTTACCATAATCAGTCAAATATTTTAAGTGTCTATGTCTTCTTTTTTACTTCTGCATCATTTAATTTGTTTTCTCGAAAGATAATAAAAAGCTGCACCAGAAATAAAAGACCTATGTACATTTTTCGAATTATGATATA
>SNQJ01S0025980.1:68114-89171 GCA_010110895.2 Picea sitchensis
AGAGAGAGAGAGAGAGAGAGAGAGAGAGAGAGAGAGAGCTCTATAAGTGTGTAGTTTCATCGGAGATGAATATGTGGATCATATTTAAAAATCTCATTGAAAATAAAGATAATAGTAGGGAGATGGAAAAAAAGAGTGTGTTTTGGTTTATGCAGTGTCAACCACTAGCTTTGTCATTCTTAAGCTAATCCAAGACACAAGCAAATTCATTCAACATGTGGAGGAAAAAAAACAATCCTGTCTAATTTTTTTGAATTCACAAGAAAGGGCATGTGTTGCACATGCACACATTAATTATGCATGCTCATTGTTTTTGCATAAAATAGAAACCAAGTAAAACTCCCTCACCTTGGCATGTTTCAAAGGAAATATTTAGCACTAAAACCTTCTTTTAGGGGTAGTGATCATAGTTTAAACCGCTAGATCCATTCCCCTTATGAAAAACCACCCAATGGCACCTATAATACCACTCAAAGGTGAAAGACCCCATAGAGGGGGCATGTGTCATGGTTGTAGGCCTTGTTCACAATGTTTGAGGCTTAGAAGGTACATTTTCTAGCACAAGGTCCTTGTTTTCCTTTTTGTCCATCATCTAGGCACCTAAACCCATCACTCTTGACCAAAACCATTTAATGGCAGCCATACCCAACTTAGAGGCCAAAGAACCCATGGAAAGGTCATATATAGTGTTTTAATGCATCTATCATGACACTTGAACCTAAGAATATTTATTAAATTCCCAATGCTTTTATTGTCCTTCCATGAATATTTATTAAATTTCCAATGCTCTTATTGTCCTTCCCTCAGTAAACCACTCAAAAATGAAAGATCCATAAGAGAAGGAATGTTTTTTGGATTGTAGGTGTTTTTCATAGTGATTAAGCCTAAGAATAATCATTTAGGGATTAAGTCCCTTGTTGTTATCCCTTGACCTTGGTTAAACATTGAGACACATTCTTGGTTCACAACTAACCTAGTCATGGTACTCATAGCACCCTTGGAAGAAATTAATAATCAATAGAGTTTCAATTTGGTGGTTCAAGGAACTGTCCATGGCTCTTGATATTGAGAAGAACATTTTAGGGCCATATGATCTTGCATCCCTCCCATGATTATGGTTAAGGACTCAAGACCCATCCATTATGCCCAAGGCCTCATAATGGTTCCCATATTCAACTCATATGCCAAAGACTCCCTAGAGAGGGCTCATGTTGTGGTTTCTAGGTGTTTTTCATGGTGGTTCAACTCAATAGGTTTAGTTATAGAAAAAAATCAATATTTCCCTTGGTTATGTTTATATGTCTTTTAAAACATTTCTAGTCCACAAAAATATTCATGGTGCTTATATCCCACTTGAATGCCAACGACCCTCTACAAAGTGTTTATGCATTAGTTTAAGGACTTGTTCAAGGATTTTGAACCTGGGAATCTTCAATATGATCCTTAAGAATATTGAGGGCTCGTGTCATGGTTTCTTAGTGTTATTCATGGTGCTAGAGATCAAGAATATTCAATTAGGGTTTAACACCCTTGTTCCGCCCCTTGACCATGTTTAGACATCAAGACCCATCAATGTACAAAAACTACTCATGGAACCTATATCCCACTAGATGGCCTACAAAGAAACTCTACAGAGGTCTCACATGTTGATTAATGGGATTATTCAAGGCTCTTAAGCCTAAGAATATTCAACAATATATTGAGGTTCTTGTTTTCCATCCTTGACCATGGTCAAGGCCTTGCAATCCATCCTTGGTGTGAAAAACCTCCTAATTGAATCCATATCTAGCTATAATTCCAAATACCCCTTATATATACCTCTATCATGCCAAAGACACCCTACAACGGTCTCGTGTGGTGGTTTGAGGATGTATTCAATGGTATAGATTGAGAAGCTTCATGGGTTGTAGTTGTTTTTCATGGTGCTTGAGCCCAAGAAGATTTGTTTAGGGCATAATCCCCTTATTGTTGTCCCTTAACTTTGGTTATACCTTGAGACACACTCTTGGTCCATGACTAACCAAGTCATGGTACCTATATCCCCCTTAAAGGTGAATGATATCCAATAGTGGTCCTATGTGGTGGTTTGAGAGCTTGTCCATGGTGATTGAGCCTAGGAAGCAATGTTTAGGGATGAAGGATCTTTATTCCCTCCCTTTGATATGTTTAAGGACCTGAGACCCATCCATGATTCCCAAGACTTCGTAATGGCACCGACTGTATTCAAATTAGATGCCAAAGGCTCCCTCAAGAGAGGTTTTGTCATGGTTTATCGGTGTTGTTCATGGTGTTTGAGATTGAGAAGTTCCAATTAGATATCAAGGTTGTTTTTTTCCTTAACCATTTTTATTCCTTGACACACATTTCTAGTTGATAAAACCTATTCATGGTGCCTATATCCCACTTAGAGGCCAATAATCCTTAGAAAGTGTAGCATATTTGGATTCCTTCATTAGCCATCCAAAACTACCAACAAGATTTCATAGAATCATTAACCATATTTGAAGATATACTCAACCTATAACAATAATACAATACATAATTCATATGAAAATATAAAATATTAGTGGACATAGCATTGCATATTTTGAAGTCTTTCATTACCAATTAAACTCAATGTATTAGAAAAACATAAAACAATTCCATATTGAGATAACCATTAATTCTTGTCTACAATTAATGTCATTTCCACCAAACTAGTTAATGAGGAGTGATTTTCCACCCCACCCAATTGTAGGAATCATCTATCGTTTCCACCCTCAAGCCAAACCATGATACCACTAAGGAAAATGAATCTCTTATAGGGCTCTAAACTCACTCATCCCAACCCATTAATCTTATGAAAATATACTTAATACAAATATCTCTACACCCTCATCCACCCATAGTACAAAAAATCACACTCTTTCCCATTTCCCCATACAACACAAGGAAGATATACTATTTCTCTTCTCAACAATCCCTTAGATTACTCTTCCCTTCCAATTCTCTTTAATGTGTTTATAAAGAGTCCAACCTATTGTCTTCATTTTCCTTATAACATAGGGAAAAAAATACTTGGCCTCAATATATTCAATGAGTATAAATAATAGGGTTGCAAGTATGAAGGTGTTCCCTCATCTACTTTGGACATTCCAACAATGGTTTCTCTCTCCAATCATCCCATTTTCTTCCACATTTTAGCATCAATTTTTTCCCTTTACTTTTAGAGATCGTAGTGGCCACAAGTACCTAGAAATATATTTCCATATTAGTCATAAGTGGCATAATAACCAAAGGAAAACATCCCCATAACATGGTATCCTATCTCCTCTCCACCCCCATGAATAATTGCCTAATAAAATGATGATAAGATGCACAAAAAAGACAACACAAAACCTTTTCTTCATGAGATCTACTCTATTCCCAAGGATATGACACTTGTACTTAGTACATTCAAAACATTCAAAGGTTGATGGGACAACTTGTAAGAAAGAATAACCCACCCGACCCCCTATCAAAATCAATAACAATGTTCCCTATTAGTCCCTTCCTAGAGTCTTCTCCCCCTTTCCATTTTTAGTGGAGTTTATATCCCCCTACTCTTTTACATGGCTGGTCTGCAGTAGTGGTGTGTTTTCACTAATAATATGATTTTTTACATATTACAATAATAGGCTTACTAGCCTTTAGCATCTAGGCTCTCCATCGTAATAATCACATAAGCCTTCTGGCCTATAACAACCTGGCTCACCAACCTATATGTTCATTTACATTTATATGTATAGTTGGGGTTCAACCTAGGGGTATTACATTCCCCTCCCCCTTATTTATGCATTGTCCTCAATCTGGTATATACACACATACAATCAAAACTTTAATGCAAAAAGCATAGAACGAGAAAGCTAAACACTCATTGTGACTTTGCGTAAACTATAACTAAGGAAGAAAACATAGTGCGAGCAAGTGATTCATAGGTATCCCATTGCAATTTAGAGAACCCTTTTCAAAAATAATCAAAATGGTGCCACCAAAGATTGGATATCCCATTCGGGTCACAATGAAAATGAGAAGTGTTGTGAGGACCGAATAGGGCATAAAAACCGATAGGGAAAATTTGAATCAACCGGTAGGAGTGGTGGATGTGGAAGCAATTCCATCTCCAATCATTGAACCAATAATTCCCACTATTATAGAAGAGCATGATCCGACGACAGAGGAAATGGATATTGACACACGGGGTGAAACACAAAACCCTAGCAAAGAGCAAAACCCCATGCAACAAATTGGATTAGATGCATCACAACAACATGTATAGTCAAATGAGGAAGATGATGAACATACATAGTTTGAAGAAGTATAACATTGTGTAGCAAATCCAATGTAGCAGTCAAAGGAACAAGTGCAGGTTGAGGAAATTATGAACCAAAAAATCTCAGACACAGAGGAAGATGAGGAAGAGAATTCAATGGAAGTGACAGGGCCATCAACAAGAAAGAAGAAGACTAGGGAAAAATGTGTTGTGCTAAGAACACTGAGGAAGCAGAGGGAACTAACACTATCACTACCATAGATACTTGAAGGATTCAAAGTAGTTGGTGACATTTTAGGGTCTGTTAACAAACTGAAGTATGTTGATCATGATGTGGCAGACACTAGGAAGTTCCTTAAGTTTGCACAGTAAGTGTACCTTGAGAGTAAAGGAGAGGGTCCATTAGGGGATCCCATTCTGGAGATGAAACAATTGATTACATGGTTATACAACACATAGATCATGAACCTGTTGGATATTACTCACTTTCGGAGAGGAAAAGATGTAAATGCATGTGTCAAACAACTATTGGCACTCGTACATGGACTTAATTGTGGACTTAATTTCATAAATCATAGGTTTACCAACAGATGGAGAAAAACCAGAGTAGTACATGGATGATAAAACCAAAGAAAAACCTTGGAAGATGAGATAAAGAATAAATATGGGACTGATAGAGGATCCATGGGAATGGTTATTAGACAGATAAATGAACCAACAATGAAGTTCACAACAAAACTGATGTCATGTAAAGGTTTTAGGAAATTTCGCAAAAAGGAATCTATTGCAGGAGTAATAGCAGCAGTCGTGCAGTGCACAAAGGGGAGTCTACTCAGTTGGGCTCCATATCTCCTAAACTTGTTCTTGGAGGATTGCAAGGATGCGCAATATTTAGGTTCATAATTTCACTTCTCATGGGTAATTATATTGATAGCCCTTGTTGGATGAGGAGAATCAAAATACAATGGATTTTACCAAGGGCTAGGGAAATGTCGTGCAACAAAATACACAATATTATGGAATAATTCAGATCCGAAGAAAAGGAAGGAAAATTCTAGTATGTTCGCCATGTTGTTTGATGAGATGTAGGAGAAGCTGGCTAATACATGGAGAATACCACTGGAAGTGGTGATGGAGAACCAAGGAATAGCTAACTTTCAGGCTTCCAAACATAACATGTGGATCTAGGATAATAGGGATCCTAAGAAGGAATGGATACAATTGAGATATTGCATCATAGGGGAAGAAGTGAATTGGGCCATGAAGGATTGGCCTAAATAATGGAAGGTTCCATTCATCCCAAAGAAGGTACCAAAATCCAAACAATAACTAGATTTTGGCCCTTCAAAGCAGTCAACCATCCCAAAAACAAACACAAGGAAAGCAACAAAGCACACAAAATAAACAGGGGGTGGCACAACCACTAGAAAGTCAAGGTAGAAAAACACTATCCCCGAGGCTTCATCTTAGGAAAAATAACGTGCAGAAAAATGAAATGGAGAAGTGCATAATGATATTGATATTCCTATGTCAGATGAAACAAAAGGAAGAAAACTCCTAGATTTGAAGATACCAATTTTAACCGCACAGACAAAGACACTACTAATGAAAAGAATAATGTTGCAGACAATAGGCCAACACAAGAAAATGAAGGTACAAAAGGAAGTTCCTCAACTCACACTAATAGAGGATGATGGAGATTTAGTTTCATAGAAAGGGAAGGATCGTATGGAGGAGGAGTGTTATGATGATGAGAAACAGAGGGAGGAGATAGGAAAGAAATTGACATAGGTCAAGGATGCACTAGAGTAGTTGCAACTTAATACAATGCAACAAAAAGAGTAGGTGCAAGAACAACAAACTTCTCAGGAAAGAACAGTTCCATAAAAAGAGATAGTGCAGATCATAGCTGTGGGGAATGAAAAATTTTGTATCACCGAGGGAATATTTTAGGTGGATTAGGTTACAACGCAGAAGCCACTGAAAGAAATAGATCATTTGGACTTGGAACTACCCAAGATTCCAACTAAGGTGCTGTATAAACTTCAAATAAGTGTCGTGCATGAAATTTAGTCGAGGGCCCATGTAGATGATACAAGTTTATAGTTGGCCAATGAAGTAAGTAAGACATTGGAGATGAAACTTAACCAGGTGCCATTTGAGAGGGACGAAACAAAGTAGTGCATTGAAAGAATAGAGAAACAAGTGGGAGAAGTATTTAAAACCATTCCTGACAACATGCACGGAGAGAACATACCAATAGAGGATAAAATTGAGAAAATTGCACAAGCTATGGAGGCTTACAGAACCCACATTGCAGATTTTACAGACCTCTTAGTACCTGTTATCACACAATCTATACTTTCCCAAAGCCCAAGACAAGTAAGGGAGATTGGTGTAACAAAACAAGATATCCTATCACTGTCACATTAATAGGAGATCCCCACCTTTTAGGGATAGGCAAGGTCTACCCCATGGGAGGCGTCCTCGATAACCTAAAAGGATGGAAAATTAGGGTTATGGTCAAGATATATTCTCCCCTCTCATTGGTTACCAAATTCACTAAGTCTATGTCTAAAAATTGAGGTTAATGAAGAGCTTGATGTACCTTCCCGAGCATGCATATACAATAATACCAAGTGCAAATATGATAATAATACCTCAGTAGAAAATATACAATGACAATACATGCTAGCTGATATGAAATTGCAGTAGTCAATAAGTTTACAACAACAATTGATAAAATGTAACAACTACAACAAATACTCCTTAGAAAATCTTGAAAATACAATGAAAAGATGGCATTAACTATGTAGAATGATAATAACTTGTCACAAGAAATTTCTGAAATGATTAGCTAGCAATTAATGTTGAGTATGCAGAAAATTTGCTGCAATTAGATAGTTGAAGCAAACATTTATAACAACAACAAATAAGTTTGTGATCTAGGCTAAACTGGGTTTAGAGATAGTTAGTAAAAACTTAGGAGAAAAGTGGTTGAGTTTTTTATCAATCTTTCAACAAGAGAGAATCAAGAACTAGTCCCTTTTAGGGATTATGGAGTCAAAGTGGACGGCTTCTTCTAAGGCTGCAAATGAATTTATGATAATGCCCAAAATTCTAAGAGGGAAAATTTATACGAGAAGTAGTAACTTAAGTCCCCCTATGCATTGACCTCAGGAGACAAGATGCTAGGGTGTAGGAAATTCTAGGCCCTAGTGTCTTTCTCTCCTTAGGCTTCTTATGGAGTAAAAATTATGCAAAGATAACTGAGTCAAAATCCTTAGAGTGCTAGCAATTTAGGGCTCTAGGGTTTCACTAGTTACTAGATCAATTCAATTAAATCTTGGCAAATAGAAGGTAAGAAAGTAGCAATTTAAGTTCCTTACTTCAAGCATTAAGTATACCATGAAATTTCATAATCTTGTATGAGAAAATAAAACCATACAAAAAACCATTCAATAGATGAAAAAAATGCATATTTTACTTACTTTCTCCAAGAATAATCATGAGAATACCATGCAAGATCACCATAAAAAAATTCAAGATTGATCCAAGTTGCAAAAAAATTCCTTATACAAGAGCGTGCCTCGTAATTTCAGCCAAAATACCTCACTAGGGAACAAATTTTAGACCTCTTGTCTTGTATGACAAGTTGTGATGTGTAAAATGAGAGTAATTTATGATTATTTATACAAAACTTTTGACCTTTAATTAATTTTAGGTCAAAATAAGGCCGACCTGGCCAATTTACAATAAAATTCAAATTTGACATAATTAAAATTAATTTGCATCTAAAGACACCTCCAAGGGTGACATCATTCCCTTCTAGGGTGATGTTGAGGCCCATAGGTGGAATTTTGAGCTAGAAATGTGGGGCACTTGGCCTTCAGAAGCCTCAACTGATGCCCACACATGCCACCAGGCTCATAAATGCCTCCAAAATGAAAACCCTTGCTCTGGATGACGTCTAGGGTTATGATGCTAACATATAGGGCCCTCAAGGGCTAACGTCCATGTGGAAAAGAAAGGTCTCCCTAGGTCTAGGTATGACATGGTGGCTCCAAAGGCAATGCCCTTCTTTTTTTTGGTGCAAGTATTTAATTTATTCTTACCCCTAGTTGGGGTTGCAACATCCATCTGTGTGATTTAAGCCCCCATGAAGGTCCAAGCTAATCATTCTCTCATGTGTACCTGTTCATTGAGCAAGGTCCTACAACAACAACAAGTATTCCCTCCAGGGGTCCATAAGCCACAAGGATCATAGCATGTAAATCACATCCAATAATTAAATTACCCAAACATGTGCATCAAATCCCCCTTAACCCAGACAAATGCTCAAAGACATTGTTCAATTTGACAAGTTAGGTTTGGAGAATGTCTCAGGGTGTCCTATTGGGATAACCTTTCTTAAGTTTGGGGTGTTTCTGAGGTGGGATCTAATCCAAGTCATGTAGGTGTATGATGTGGCATGGGGTAAGTGTTTGGGCATGGGGTTCATGTAATAATAGGGAAATGTAAAATCTTACCTATGGGTGCCTTTGTAGAGGGTGATTTGCATTTTGTCATAAATGTAATTGTTTCCTAGCTCATTCATTTCCTCTTGTTTGTAGATTTACTTCTTTTGATATTTTTCTCTTGTGCTTCAAGGGAATGGTTGAGTTCCATTGTCCTGGCTTGATGACCATAGGTGACAACGTTATCCACAAACATTTCACAAAAATGAGAAGGTTGGCTCGTGATGAGACCCCTTTTCTCCTGGCTATGCCACCAAGAGCCACTACCCTGGTTTGGTGACCAAATAGGTGGTAGTGTCATATCGTTATATGCACATGGTCATAATAGGCTGACTCGTGATGAGACCCCTTATCCATCAACTAATACATTAAGTGTTTATGTATCTTATTGGTCCCCTTTTCTTACTAAGAATATTTTTACCGCTTTCTTGGGGATCCCTGGGTGAAACATCTTGAAGGTTTCAACTTTGGATTTCAACTCTTGCCAACTACTTTTACCCTCTAGGCCTTTAGCTCCTTTTTTCCACGAGGTAAGGTACAACCCTTCCTAGTGTAGCCAATCCTAATGCCCAAAAAAGGATAGGGGAAATGAAAGGAATAAATATGGAAAATGGTAAATGTGGAGGGAATGGATGATGAATTTTCATGGACCCACCCAGTAACAACCCATCCTGTGACATACCTCGACCTCCCAAACTGGTCATGCCACCGAAAAAAAAGATTTAAATCTTTGATACCAATTTTTGACATACCCCGACCATCCAGGCCAGACCGTGCTACCTCATAGAACCACTCTTTCTAAGATCTGATACCAATTTGTAATGTTCCCCGCCATCCCAAGGCCGAGGCATGCTACCAAAATTCTACTTTGTTCAAACTTATATACCACATTGTAACACCCCCGACCACTTGTTGGGGCATGTCACTTGAAAATATTCTTCATTTATATGGTATATATATATATATATATATATATATATATACAATTCAAATTTAAATAGACATAAACATTGCGCTACAACACAGATTCATGCGTAATTAACAGTAAAACATACATGCAACAAACACATGCAATTTTTATAAATAATAGGCATGTACTTAAACACAACATGTGACAATAACACAATTGATACTTATATTTTAATTAATGTCCACCAAATGCATGTAGATCTTCCACGAACCTCCCATCCCTAGACTATTCTTCTCACCACTCTCAACAGTGGGTCACCCTCGATTTGGGACTAAAATCCACCTGGGAAAAGGGATTCCTAAGCTAGGTTGATACTACAAGAAGTTGCACAGTACATTAGGAAGGATTTCCTCCCAGGAGACAAATTATGTACATAGCTTACAACCTCCCATTTTCCACATACCTATCCCACCCCGGGAAGTATACACCTTCACTCTTCAATAGTCCATCAACTACTCCACTTCCCTTAGGGATTAAAAAATACGATGAAAAAGAATTCTCAGAGCACTATAGTTGTTGTTGGGCTCCCTCTAGGAGAATTCACTTCCCCAAAAATCTCTCTCACATGGAGAGAATTGTTGATGGGCCTGAAAACCTGCTTCTTCAATCCATGAGCCTGACAACTCGCCTCTTCAAACCCATAGACATGCCAACCTGCTTCTTTTTTCCATCTCCTAAGTCAAACGAGTAAGGGAGATAACAATAACAAAACTCGGGCATGGCACTGATGATGGCAGTAACAACCAACTTTTAAGGCAGGGTGCAGGCTCAAGAAAGTACATTTGCGTGCCAGTTACAAAGGTTGGCCATGGAGGAGGTTCAACAATGGAGAGAATGACTGAGTGTGTGAATGTGTGAGTGTGTGGGAAGCATGGAAAGAATGGCAAAGAAAAATCCCCAAAGAACTGATTTCCCCACATAAAAATGCATGTCCCGAGTCAGACACATGTCTTCATGAAGCTGCATGAGCTCCACTTATCATTCGTTCCCCTCTCCACAAGAACTTAGCATAACTTTAGTTATTTCCCAAACCTTAGTCTTTAGGAAATAATAATATAATGTTATTCCCTTAGAGATAATCCCTCTAGCTTATCCCTTTTTCCTAGCCTCTTATCCCCTTCCCTTTACCTACATAGTGGAGCTTAGTCCCCCATAATTCTTTCTCCGTGGTCAATGTACATGCAACGATGTATTATATTAGTGATATGAGTATTTAGATATACAAAATTAGGCTCCCTGGCCTTCAACATCTAGGCTCTTCGACCTAATAAACACATAAGCCTCTCAACTTATAATCTCTTGTTTCACCAACCTATAAAACATGTTTACAATTCATAATTACAACTGGGGCTCAGCCTTGGGGTATTACAACCCCCTCCCCTTATTTATGCATTATCCTCAGTTCATCATATTGAAATATTACAACACGATTCTCAAAAATCTTAAAAAAGATGCAGGTATTTTGCCCGCATAGCATCTTCATGATCCCAAGTTGCATCCTCGGGACAATACCATGTCCATTGGACCTTTACAAGATCTTTGGTTCGATTTCAGAGCTATTTGATCTTCAAGTCCAGTATGCACATCGAATGCACTTGAAAAGTGCCTTCTTTCTCCACATGAATGACATTCCAATAAATCACATGATTACCATCAGGTATATACTTCTTGAGAAATGATACATGGAATAAATTATGAATAGACATAGATGCAGGGAATGGAATCATATAAGCTACTAGTTTAATCCCTAGGATTTCAAATGGCCCATAATATCTAGCTTCCAACTTGGAACAGTTTCTCAACTTCAACGAACTTTTGTTGGCCTTCACTTTCAAGAATACATGATCACCCAATTTAAACTCCTTATGAATTCTGCCCTTGTCAACATATATTTTCTTCCTGTCTTGGGCAACCTTTAAATTATGTTTTATCTTCAACATTTTCTCTTCCATTTCCCTAAGAAACTTTGGCCCAACCACTTCTCTATTAGTTGGGTTGTCCTAGCTTATTGGTGTGTTGCACTTTCTTCCATAAAGTGCCTCAAATGGGCTCATCTTCAATGATGCTTGGTTGAAAACCCCTCGACCGAAACCAATTGTAAATGTAAAATGCAAATGTACTTAAGATGGTGAGTTGTTTGATATCATTTTTGTATGCACCTTTCATGGCATAGTGTGTGCATGTACTGCACACTAAAATGATGAAGTGTGCACATTCCAGGATACTGCGCACAACAACTTAAGTGCACATGATTTTGAGGCTAGGGAGCCTTTGTGTATATGTTGTGTTTTATAGGCTAGTGAGATAGTTATTATAAGCAAGGAGGCTTATGTTTTGTATTAGGCGAGAGAGCCTAGATGCTAAAGGCCAGTGAGCCTATTTTTGTATATGTCTTATCATTAATATAAAATACATCGTTGCGCATAGACCGACAATGATAAAGAGTATGGGGGACTAAACTCCACTAGTTAGTGAAAGGGGGGGGATAAAAGTTAAGGAAAAGGGGCTATGCTAGGGAGCTTAAGCCAAAAATGAATATTATATTAATATTCCTTAAAGTATAAAGTATGGATAATTATTTTATCCTAAGTTCTAAGGATGAGGACAACTGGGCCAAAGTAGCTCCCAACATGACAAGTGTCAAGTTGGGAACATGCATACATATAGTTTTGACTTAGTTCATTTTCCCATCATTCAGTCGTCCATTCAATCATTCTAGGATCATTCACTCACTCAGTCAGTTGTCCTCTGTACCTTCTTATCACTATACCTGAACTCGTATCCATACCCATAACTGTTTGTGTACTTATTTAGCTTGGGAGCTAGACTAAAGAAGCGAGTTGTCAGGACTGTGGGATATTGAAGAGGAGGGCTGTCAGGCCCATGAGCAATCTCTCAAGGTGAGAGAATTGATGGGAATTGATTTTCGAAGGTGCTAAACTATAGATACAGTGCTCTGATAATTCTTGTTTGACTTGTTTCTGAATCCCAGAAAGGAAGTGGGGAAGCCGAGGGACCGTTGAGCAGAGAAGGAGCACACTTCCTGGGGTGGGACAGGCATGTGGGGAATGAGGGACTGTAGGCTATTAGTTTGAGTTGGAACCTGTGATAGATTCTTTCCTATTGTCTATGATACATCATCCTGGTTAGGAATCCCTTTACCCGGGTAGAGTTTAGTCCCATCTCGAGGGTGACCCACTACTGAGAGTGATGAACATTGTGGTATAAGGCTAGGAGGTTCGTGGAAGGTCTCCACGCAGTTGGTGATATACTTACCACGATAAATTTCAATTTTGTGATGAATTACATGATGAATTATTATTTACATGTTTATGTTTATGGGTTTATCCTATGTGTGGTGTGTAACTATATTTATATTTATGGGTATTGCTTGTATATGTTTACTGTTATTTCAATATGAATCTGTGAATTTACAGAATGTATTTGTCTGTTTACATTATATATATAAAGTTACACAATAGTTCTGTGTGTATATGTTTTATTTGCATGCAGTTTGAAATTTTTTATGTGGCATATCTCAGTTGGATGTTGGGTATGTTACAGTATGATATCAGAGTGTTTTCTAGAGTAGCATGGCCTGACCTGGGTGGTTGGGGATGTTACAATATGGTATCAGAGCTTCAGTTTTCAACATTGAGCTTGGATGGGCCAAGCAAGTTGAGTTGAAGAGAAATTTCATAGAGGATTGATTTCGAAGTGGAAAAATTTCAAGTTACAGAGCGTCCATGGTAAAAATTAGAAGAAATTGTGTGGAATTGGGAAAAAGCCCCAATTTATGTTGTTAAATTCATGGGAAAATTCAGAAATTTGGCCTAGTGGTGAGATATTATTGATTTAATATTTGTTCTAGCAAATTCAAACCCAGAATTGCTCGAATTTGATGTTACAGTGAAGCCATGACAGATGGAGCGAGATTAGTTGATTAAAATTATCAATTTGTGAATTGAGTTTGGAAAAAAAATTGTTCCTGAAATGTCAAACCACATCGATTTGTTATTGCAGAGGTTGAATTGGTGTTATCAAGGTGAAATTGAATTGTTGAATGTCTATGGTAAAAATGGGGAAAAAGTTAGGAAAAAGCCCCAATTTATGCAGCGGAATTCACAAGGAATTGATGTGCATAAAAATGAATGTGCGTAGGTGGGCGCACTTAAAATGAATGATGCGCAGTGAAAATCTTGTGATATGTAGAAAATTTTTGGCGTGTTGGTGCACGTGATAAAATTTGGCACCGCACATAAAAATATTGTCGTGTGTGCGCGTGCTCTAAAATTTGGTGTTGCGCAAAGAAATATTGGTGTGTTGGTGCACACACTAAAATTTGGGACTGGGAGGAAAAATATTGGCGTGTGGGCGCACATGATAAAATTTGGCGTTGCACGAAAAATATTGGTGTGCGGGTGCCCATGCTAAAATTTGGCATTACGTGGAAAAATATTGGCATGCAGGTGCGTGCGGTAAAATTTGGCATTGTGCGGAAAAATATTGGCATGCGGGTGCGCGCGCTAAAATTCGGCGTTGCGCAGAAAAATATTGGTGTCCAGGTGCGCGCGTTAAAAATTGACATTGTGTGGAAAAATATTGGTGTGCGAGTGTGCGTGATAAAATTTGGCGCCACGTGGAAAAATACTATCACACGTGGTGTGCACACACATACTAATGGAATGTGTGGTGTGCGCAATAATGAAAGAGCGTAGACAAATTTTGTTGGTGTGCACCCAATGCAGGCATATGTTGTCGCATGACAGTTTAGTTAATGGTGCATCCAGAGTACTGGTCCGCGGTGGGGGCATACTAAACTTTGGAATGGTGCAGCGCATAGAGAAAAATGCGCGCGAAATATTAGTGCACGACACAAAAAAATTGTGTGCAACAGGTATTAGTACAAGAACCAAAATTGTGTGCGGTGGATATTGGTGCGTGACACAAAAGTAGTGCACACCAGTTATTGGCACAACAAAGAAGTGATGCACAATGGTTATAGGTGTGCGGAGCATGAATTACCTTGTGGGTTTTTTTCGCATGCTAAATATGGGTGTATAGGTTGAAATTTGTGCGCGAAGTCGTTTGGATGGTGAAAAATAGCAGAAAACCAACGAATTTACGCAACATTTTATATTGTTTGAACGTCGTCCTTTTGTAGTGCATTTTTGAGGCCCTTAACAACGTTTTTAGCTACTCAAAAACCATGAGAAAAAATTGTACCTAAGTACATTATGTCTCTATAACTAAAATAAAAGAGCCCAGAGAGAGCTTTCTAATGGTGTAAACCATTCGTCAAACGAAGTTTTTATGAGAAAGTTACATCACAAACAGTGGAGGGTAAATATTAAGACCCAACTAACTTCGAAGAGCCATAACGGTTTTCTCCAGAATCAGATTGAGGTGCAGGAGTAGTCAATGGAAACATATTGAACCATAGAAGATATTCCTAGAACTTAATTAAATTTCTGGGCATGTTAAAAATTTTAATATGGCAAGGAAGGTACCTATAACATTCCAGACCAAAAACACGAATTGGGCTAGAACTTCAACAGGTTGTAACTAGTAGCCCATAACCCAGAAAGAGATGAAACTTGGAAAGACTATCCAAAATATGTATATGAAGAAAAAAAATTGAGCTCCTATGAAAAATCCAATGGAGTAGGTGAAAAAATGCATAATTACAGTGCAGAGTTGTGCCAAGTTGAAGTGTGAACAGAAAAATTAATGGGAAATTTTCAAATAACCATAAATTTCTGCTCAAGACTCAGAATTGAGCATGGGAGTAGGCGTTGGAAAGGTGTTGGACAATAGAATATAAATATTCACCTAGAAAATTGATCCGTGCATTCAAATTTTTAGGAAATTAGAAGAAATAATTCTGATATATTATTGAACCAGAATGGTTCATATTTTTCATGAAATTGTTAAGTCAGTTAACCTGACAAAGTTTTGTTGGCTGCACATTTTGCAGAGTTAACAAAAACTAGATTAGATAAAGATCATCATAGATTCCAGAGGAATGGAAGATGCATAGGGGAAATACAACCAGGAATATGAGATTAGAGGGATGGATGTCCATTTGGGCATTGAAGGAACAAACTTCAATGGACATGGAGAAGTAAGGGATGAAAACTTGAATATGGTAGAGACCATTAAAAATTTGCATAAGGATTTCCAAAGCCATAAATATGATAATGAAAGGATTATGAGAGCCAATGAGAATCAAGATGACTTCAACATGAAGTTAACGCAGAGCTTGAACATAATAAAAAATAAATTGGATAAGGAAAGTGGCTCAAGAAAATCAGGAAGTCACAGGTCTCCTGATGAGAAAAGAAGAACCGTAAGTGTTAGCAGACATCCCAATCACTCCCCGAGGCATTCCAATAAGATATCATACAACAACTCAAGTACATCCCCTGTTAGGAAGCATAAGAGGTCTGGGGTGTATGAGCTACGAGGATAAATGAACAAAATCAAACCTCCTGCATTTGATGGTGAACACAAGAATGATGAAGATGCAGAGACATGGTTGTTGGGCATGAGAAAGTATTTTCAATTGCATAATTATTCATCTCATGAAGAAGGAAGAAATTCCATCTATCAACTCAAGGGAAATGCATCCATGTGGTGGGATCAAATTGTGCAGGTGCAACACATTAAAGAGAAAAGTGTTACTTGGAGGGAATTCAAGAAGTATTTTGAAAATAAATACTTGACTAAGAGATACTATGACAAGAAAAGGAAAGAGTTCTTTGAACTCAATATTGGGAGTATGACCATAGATGAATATGAAAGAAGGTTTTTAGAACTGTTGAAGTATGTTTCTTTCATCAAGGATGAGACAATTAAGATTCAAAATTATTTGAGTGGATTTCCATCATTTATTAGTGAAAAAATACAGTATGATGATCCCAAGACATTGGAGGATACCATAAGACAAGCTAAATTCCTATATGATCAACAAAAAGCAAGGCCAACTTTCCAAAACTCTTGGGAAGACTAAAATAAATTAAAGATGGATCAGAGGAAGAAGGGAACTAAGCCACCATTCTTCAGAAATAATCCTCAGAAACAACCAACTTCTAGAGAATCCAGAATGATTGAGGCAGGGGGTCAAAGGCCAAGGAAACCACCTATTCAAATTTGGGGTTGTAAATGAGATCATATGTTTAGAGATTGTCCTCATAGAGGTGAAAAAGTTAGGATTGTTCAAAATGTATAGAAATATGAAACAATGGAGGACATCGACATAAATGTACCAAGGATCTATGCAGCCTTGGACAACAAGCAAGCAGAGTATCAGTCACATATGATTGAAGTGGAAGGTATGATCAACAACCAAACCATTGTTATTTTAATTGATTCAGGAGCTAGTCATAGTTATATAGATCCTAATATGGTGGAAAGTTTACATTTTCCAAGAAGAAAGCATGGAAACTCTTGGTTGGTGTAGCTTTCTACTGGAGCCAAAAGAAAAGTTAAAGAGATGGTTAAGTCATTTCTTATGGACATGAATGGACTGAACACCAGGGCATATTTGAACATCTTGCTTTTAGGTTCCTATGAATATCTAATTTGGATGGATTGGTTGGACCAACATCATGTTATCCTAGATTTTCATAACAAGGCATTTACTTTCTTGGATGAGGAAGGGAACCTAAGGAAAGTGCAGGGGATTCCCAGGGAAGTAACCATCAAATAAATTTCAGCATTGTAGCTGGAGAAATGTTACAGAAAAGGGTGTCAAATATTTGCAGCACATATGGAAGAGGCAACTAAAGATAAGGTGTCAAATATTGAAGATTATGAAGTCCTAAAATATTTTGAAGATGTGTTTAAGGAAATAACAAGATTACCCCCTAAAAGAGAGATTGATTTCTCCATATATTTGATGCCTGGAGCAGCTCCAGTATCCAAGATTCCATACAGGATGAGTACACCATAATTGAAGGAATCACAAATGCAACTTGAAGAGCTCTTGAAGAAGGGGTATATACGCCCAAGTGTGTCACCTTGGGGTGCCCCAATTTTATTTGTGAAGAAAAAGGATGGGACATTGAGATTTTGCATTGATTTTAGGCAGTTGAACAAGGTAACCATGACAAATAAGTACCCTTTGCCAAGGATTGATGACCTCTTTGATCAGTTGAAAGATACAAAAATATTCTCCAAGATTGATCTTAGGTCCAATTATCATCAAGTAAGAATTAAATAAGAAGACATCAGCAAGACTGCTTTCAGAACAAGGTATGATCATTATGAGTTCACAGTGGTGCCCTTTGGATTATCAAATGCACCAATTGTCTTAATGTGTTTAATGAATGGTATTTTCAGAGAATACTTAGATAAGTTTGTCAACATATTTTTAGATGACATTATTATATATTCTAAATCAGAGGAAGAGCATGAACAACAATTGAGGATGGTATTAAAGGAGCATCAATTGTATGCCAAATTGAGCAAGTGCTCATTTTATCAGAAGAAAATTCATTATTTGGGACATATCATTTCAGAGGATGAGATAGCGGTGGATGTTAAAAAGATATAATCCATTAGAGAATGGTCAATGCCAAAGAATGTGATAGAGGTCAGATCATTCATGGGCCTTGCAGGATACTATAGGAAATTTATTGAAGGATTCTCAAAGATTTCACACCCAATCACTTCCTTACAAAAGAAGGGTGTGAAGTTTCAATGGAAATTGGATTTTGAAAAGAGTTTCCAATACTTGAAACAATTATTAACAAGTGCTCCAATACTAAGGATTGCAGACCCAAATGAAGAATTCATTGTATGCACAGATGCATGTAAAGAAGGACTTGGTGGAGTCCTCAGTCAAAATGGGTTTGTTATATGTTATGAATCAAGGAAGTTGAAGGAGCATGAAAGACACTATGCCACTCATGATTTGTAGTTGGAAGCCATAGTGCATGCCTTGATGAAATGGAGACACTACCTCATGGGGAAAAGGTTTAAGTTGAGGACAGACCATAATGGTCTGAAATATTTATTTAATCAGCCAACTCTAAATGCTAGGCAAGGAAGATGGTTAGAATTTCTCAGTGAATATGACTTTGATATAAATCATATCAAGGGGAAAGAGAAAAAATTGGTTGATGCACTCAACAGAAGAGTGCATGAATTGCATGCTACAACCATTAGCATGTACCAATCAGATTTGAAAGACATAATTTTGGAGGCTGCAAAATTAGATTTGCAACACAAGGAAATAGTGGAAAAATTACAACAAGGTAATTTGCAGCAGAAAATTGAAGAATATAAGCTAGATAATGATGAAATTCTGAAATACAAAGGAACAATTTATGTACCAAATTCCCATGAATTGAAAAATCTGATATTGAGAGAAATGCATAATGTAACTTATGTTGGGCACCCAGGTCATCAAAAAACTATTGCAACTATCAAGAGCCAATATTATTGGCCAGGCATGAAGAAAGAAGTTGTTGATTTTATTGCCAAATGTTTGGAATGCCAAAAGGTAAAGGATGCGAATAGACACCTTCTACAACCATTACCCATTCCTGAGTGGAAATGGGAAGTTGTAACAATGGATTTCATCACCAAATTGCCAAGAACAAACAATTAACATGATTCTATCATGGTAGTGGTGGATAAGATTACTAAAGCTGCCCATTTTATTCCAGTAAATATCACTCACAAGGCAACCAACATTGCTAATATTTATATGAGAGAAATTGCTCGATTATATGGTATACCCAAGATAATTATGTCTGATAGAGATCCAAAATTTACCTCAAATTTTTGGAAAGGATTATTTAATGGATTTGGAACAAATTTGAATTTTAGTACAACTTATCATCTAGAATTAGATGGACAAGTAGAGAGGGTGAATCAAGTGATTGAGGATATGTTGAGGATGTATGTGATGAATAAACCATCAAAATGGGAAGTCTACCTACACTTAGTAGAGTTTTCTTATAACAATGGGTACCAAACATCTCTAAAGATGATCCCATTTTAGACACTTTATGGTAGAAAGTGCAACACACCGGTAAGCTGGGATAAACCAACAGATAGAGTAGTGGTTGGGCCAGATTTACTCAGGGAAATGGAGGAGAAAATGTTGAAAAAATAAAAATAAAAAGATGCCCAGGACAGAAAGAAAAGCTATGTTGATAAGGGAAGAACTCACATGGAATTTAAAGTGGGGACCATGTATTCTTGAAAGTGAAGGCCAACAACAGTTCCTTGAAGTTGGGAAATTTTTCAAAGTTGGAAGCTCACTATTGTGGGCCATTTGAAATCCTAGAGAGGATTGGTCTAGTAGATTATATGATTGCATTCCCTACATCTATGTCTATTCATAATGTATTCCATGTATCATTTCTCAAGAAATATATACTTGATGCTAATAATGTTATTGATTGGAATGTGATTCAGGTGGAGCAAGAAGGCACTTTCGAGGTGCATTCGGTATGCATTATGGACCGGAAAATTAAACAGCTCTGGAACCGAGCCATAGGTCTTGTAAAGGTCCAATGGACCTAGTACGGTCCTGACGACGCTACTTGGGAGCATGAGGATGTAATGCAAGTAGAATACCTGAATCGTTTTGATTATTTTTGAAAATTTTGTTGTATATGTGTACATAATGCACTGAGGACAGTGCATAAATAAGGGGAGGGGATTCTAATACCCCTAGGCCTAAACCAATTGTAAATGTAAAATGAAAATGTACTTAAGATGGTGAGTTGTTTGACATCATTTTTGTATGCACCTTTCATGGCATATTGCGCGCAGGTACTGCACACTAAAATGATGAAGTGCGCACATTCTAGGATACTGCGCGCAACAACTTAAGTGTGCGAGATTTTGAGGCTACAGAGCCTTTGTGTGTATGTTGTGTTTTATAGGTTGGTGAGCGAGTTATTATAATCTAGGATGCTTATGTTTTGTATTAGGCCAGAGATCCTAGATGCTAAAGGCTAGTGAGCCTATTTTTTTATATGTCTTATCATTAATATAAAATACATCATTGCATGCATACCGACAACGATAAAAGAGTATGTGGGGCTAAACTCCACTAGTTAGGGAAAGGGGGGGCTAAAATTTAAGGAAAAGGGGCTAATATAGGGAGCTTAAGCCAAAAAGGAATATTATGTTAATATTCCTTAAAGTATAAAGTATGGATAATTATTTTATCCTAAGTTCTAAGGATGGGGACAAGTGGGCCAAAGTAGCTCCCAACATGACAAGTGTCAAGTTGGGAACATGCATACATATAGTTT
>SNQJ01S0025981.1:0-11847 GCA_010110895.2 Picea sitchensis
GAAGAAGACGGGACGCAAAGCAACTCCCCCCAGAAGAAGGACGGCAATCAGAACACAGAGGAAGGGGAGATCTCGATAGGCAGAGATTCAGAGGACTCAAATGAGGTTTAGACCACCCCAAAGAAAAAAGGAAGAGGTTGGAAATCCAAAATCGATGAAAGGAACCAAGAAGCCTACAACGATGTGCTCAATGGGTCACAACCCACCATCAAAAGGGTGTTCAATGTCCATAACACGCGGAAGTAGGCCAAAGCCTCCCAAGGAGGCAACCCCCCCCCCAAGGTTCATGATGATCATATCCTCCTGGAACTGTAGGGGAATGGGTAGCAAAAAGAAGGAAGAAGCGTTAAAAGATATCCTCAAATCCTCGAAAGCAAGTATCCTACTGCTCCAGGAGACCAAAATGAGCCAGAAAGATGCGCTCAAAACCTTGTCGAATGTTTGAAAAGGGAGTCACGGAGTCGCCGGAAATGCCAGGGGTGCCTCAGGAGGGCTCTGCACTTTGTGGGACGCCTCCAAAATAGACATGCTCAGCTCACATATCTGCATGCATTGGATTCATACCAGAGTTCTCCACAAAAACACGGGATGTCAGGTAAGCATATTTAACATTTATGCTCCACAGCTATTAGGGGAAAAAAAACACTGTTGGGAATCTCTGCAAGTCTATCTCCAGCAAAACAATCTCTCCAATATTATTCTCAGAGGAGATTTCAATGTAACGTTGGCACAGGACGAGAAGAGGGGTGGCTCGATAGTGAGAGATCCGGCAAGAGAATGGGTAGAGGACTTAGCCTCTACATGGGACCTTCTCGATATAAAACCCGCCAGAGGTCGTTACACGTGGACAAATAAGAGAACGGGTCCTGGACACATCGCTGCCAGATTATACAGGTTCCTAGTACAAAGCTCCTTCATGCTGTTAGGACTTGAAGCAAAAGCAGAAATTCTGGCCCATAGTGCTTCTGACCATAAACCAATTCGATTAGAAATCAAAAAATACCAAGTCAAAGGGCCCATTCCCTTCAGATTCAGCCCAAATTGGATCAATGATAAAGGATTCACAGAACTTGTTACAAAAGTGTGGGCCACCACAGTTCAAGGCTCAGCAACCTATGTATGGGAGGAAAAAATAAAAAGGCTGAAATTTGCTCTGAAATTATGGGCCAAAAGCCAGCCGAGTCCAGCAGCAGTGCGCCTAGCCACCCATAGCCATCTTGAGGCACATCAGCTGGCAATGGAACAACAGGAGATCACTCCGGAAATTTTGAAACAAGAGGACAGCCTTCAAAGGCAATGGCACCAAGCCTGTAGGTTGGAGGAAAATTATTGGAGGCAGAAATCGAGAATTTTATGGCTGAAAGAAGGAGATCGAAACACAGCCTACTTCCACAAACAAGCAGAAGCAAGGAAACAATACAAGGCAGTGATGGAAGTGCAGGTCCAGGACAAAATAATTGTGGATCCTGAGGGCATTAAACAAGCAGCTTATGAAACTTTTGTGAATTTATACACAGCCCCAAATGACGTGGATCTAGACCAGCAAGGATACCCCCTCACGTTGATACCAAAGCTAATAACTGCAGACATCAACAACAAGCTGACAAGGGAGGTAACACAGCAAGAAATAAAGGAGGCCCTTGACCAGATGAATCCAGACAAAGCTCCGGGTCCAGACGGGTTCACTGCCAAGTTTTATCAGCAATGTTGGGAAATCATCAAAAAGGACCTAACCAAAATGATCCAGAAGTCACAGAAGGCCAGCAAGATGGGAGGAAGCACCAACTCTTCCTTTCTGGCACTCATTCCAAAAGAAAAAGGAGCGATTTCCTTCAATAGATTCAGACCAATCTCTTTGTGCAACACAAGCTATAAAATACTTGCCAAAGTAATAGCTAACCGTCTCAAGGCAGCGCTTCCTCTTATCGTTCCTGAAAATCAAGGAGGCTTTGTCCAGGGGAGGCATATCGCCGACAACATCATCCTGGTACAAGAAGCGATCCACTCCAGCGTGCTAAGAAAAGAAAAAGGTATGGTCATCAAACTGGATCTCGCTAATGCTTTTGATAGAGTCAGACATGAATTTTTATTTGACGTAATGAGGAAGTTTGGATTTGATTTGCACTTCATAAGCTGGATTAAAGCCTGCATAGGATCTCCCTGTATAGCCCCCCTGGTGAATGGGAAGGTAACTGCCTTCTTTAAAGCCTCCAGGGGTCTAAGGCAAGGCTGCCCTCTGTCGCCTCTGCTTTACGCTCTTCAAGCTTCCGCTCTCAGCTACCAATTGGAAAACGCCCAAATAAATAAAGATCTCATGGGACTAAGAATAACACAAGGGGTGAAATACATCAACCATGCTCAATTTGCGGATGACACGCTGCTGCTGGGGGGAGCAAGCCCCATCATAGCAAAAAAATTCAAGGAATAATTGGACGCCTATGCAAAAGCCTCTGGCAGCGAAATAAATCTGGCCAAAAGCAACATTTATGGCTGGAACATGACTCCAAATGAAATGCTGAGAATCACTCGAGTTCTTGGGATGGAGGGGCACACAAATTGGGATGCTTTTAAGTATTTAGGAGTTCCAATCTTTAAGTCTTCCCCAAGAGCTTCCCATTGGAGCCACCTAGCAGAAAAACTTAAGAACAAGTTCTCCTCCTGGGGGGCCAACTGGTTGAACTTAGCAGGGAAAACAGTCCTGATAAAAGTTGTAGTAGCTAGCCTCCCAATCTATCAATGCTCGATGCTACTAGCACCAGCCAGATTCATTCAAAAACATGAAGCATTTCAGAGACGATTCCTATGGGAAGGAGGAAAGTAGGAAAATAAGAAGCTTCATCTAGTTAAATGGGAAAAAACCACAAAATCCTATATGGAAGGAGGCCTCAATCTTAAAAATACAAGGACTCAAAATCTGGCCTTAGGGGAAAAGCTTCTCTGGAAAATGGTAACCGGAAAAACCACTTGGAGTAAACAAGCCATATGGAGGAAATACTTTTGAGGGTCTCGGGATAGAAGCTTAGAACTCCCATGCAAGGAGGGGAAAATCTCTCCCATCTTTGCGCTTTGCAAAAAAGCGATCCCTCTCTTCACCCCCCATTTAACCTGGATTCCGAAAAGTGGCAAGAAAATAAGAATTTGGACAGACTCTATAATGGGCGACCCTCCGCTAGATCAGCACCAAGGCTTGCAAGACCTCAAAAGATGGATGGACAATCAAAACATCTCAACACTCTCAGACATCTCAGATTGGGGAGCAGAAAGGCCTCATCTCTGGCAAGGATGGGCAGTCCCAAACAGACCAGCCATATTAGACAGGCAATGGGATGCTCTCAAGAAGTGTCTGCAAGGGAAAGCTCCGCTAAAAAAGGCAGGCAAAGAAGAACGAGGATGGGGCAAGAATGCTCAGGCTTATACCACAGCAGAGGGATACCATCTTTTCAGCTCCGTCCCCACTGCATTGCCAAATCCAGCCCTTTGGAAGGCAGTCTGGAATTATCGCTCCCTACCAAAAGTGGACCTTTTCATTTGGACCTTGGCTCATAAGAGTATCCCAACGGGGGAGAATCTCAAAAGAAGGGGCTGGGAAGGGCCCTTTAGATGCCCACTTTGCCTCCAAGAGGAAGAAACAACTAATCACCTTCTCCTAAATTGCAGTTACTCAAAAGAGGTCTGGATGAAGGTGACAGGCTCCCAGCCAATCACCAGCCTCCCCACTGATGTAATCAGCCTGCTACTCCAATGGGAATCATTGTTCCCCTTTTCCGACAAGAAAAGGAACCAAACTCTCTGGATATGGGAATTGCTACCAAAGCTCGTCCTATGGAGTCTCTGGTTAGAAAGAAATCATAGAATTTTTAAAGACAACCAATTAAGTGAAGTCAGAACTGTCACTAAAATTCAAGCAATGTTGGGGGAGTTAGTTGCACATCTCAGTGCCACAGTAAAGCTACACAATCTGGATGAAGATCAGAGGAGTTGGATAGCTCAATTCAACGTCCCAGGATTAGGAAGCCAACATCGAAGTCACCCAAACCAAGAAAGCTGGGAGATCAGGGAAAGCGGAAAGGAATTTGTCAACTGGAAAAGTAATATCAAAACACCTATCCTCCATTTTGATGGGGCCTCGAAAGGGAACCCAGGGCTGGCCGGAGGAGGGGGCACAATTGAAGATCCCAAACAAGATAAAGTGACGCATTATGCGCTTGGGCTCGGTATAGAAACCAACAACAGGGCTGAAGCATTGGCTCTCTGGCAAGGATTGCAATTGGCAGTTAAACTCAGAATCCCGGACTTGACAGTAATTGGTGATTCCAGAATCATCATACAGGCCATGGTCAAGAGATCCAAAACTCAAAATATCAAACTCAATAATCTCCTTGATAAAAATTTGGCTCATTTTAAGAAATTTGAATTCCTGTCAATTCTATCACGTGCTAAGGGATCAAAATCGAAGTGTTGAAAAAGAAGCCAACCAAGGTGTGTTATTGGAGGCAGGAGCGCTGTCAGTAAATGGCATAATGGAAAGCGTGGAGATCCCATGAACCCACGTAGGCCTCGGGCACTCATCCAAATGTTGGATCGCGCAAGGACAAAGGATCTGGGCGAATCGAGCAAGCAGACAAGGACAGTGGGTTTTGATTGGCAGGCAAGCTCGGCTAAGTACCAAGAGGAATGGCGACCCATATCTGAGGCAGCCACAGGATCCGCGCGATCTCGTCCAGCCCACAGGCAATGATGGAAATGAGCGAAAAAGAAATAAAGGGAGGTCGCCCCCCCCCTCATTCCAGCCCAAGGAAAGATCTGCAGGACGCTTAGGAACTCAAAGAGTGAAAGGAAACAGAGTAAGCAGAGCTAGGCGCGCGAGGTGAGAGCTCGTAGGGAGATGGCGTCCTCATCCAAAGGGACGATGAGCACAGAAGAGCGGCTGAAGGAGATGGACAAAACTCTTGCAAATCTACAACAGATGCTTCAGCATCAGTTAGACTTTCTGGAAAATTTGGATGTGGAAGCAGGACGCAGGCTGGAACAACTTGAGTCGGACATCACCATGACTAAAATTGGTTTTGCAGAGGAATTGGACAAGCTTCACAAAGAGCTGAAGAACCCTCAGCAAGAATTTGATGAAAGAATGGAACAACTGGAGACTAAGATGGCCCAACTGAATAGCAATTGGAGCCAGGAAGAAGAGAATTAATCTTTTGTGTTAATTGTAAATGTAAGCAAGCTCTCCAAGCACTCTGGCACTTATCTCAGCCAAGGCTTTAAATAAGCAGTATATTAAGCAGAAAGAGAGCTAAGGCAGTTAATAGGTCTAGTTTCAAGGTAGACTGTAATTAGGATAGTAGGCCCGAAGACACATTGGGCCACTTTTGTAACTGAATATGTGGCTTTGCCACCCCTCTAATATAAAACATACCCGTTTACGTCAAAAAAAAAAGTTTTAAACCTGTGAAGTAAAGCAATGCATATAGATTCTTAAGCAGAACAGAAATTAATCAATGGCTCATACACATAGTACACAGAGATTTATACCGGAAACCCTCAACCGAGGAAAACCTTTCTTATATTCATTATATCGAAATTCACCATTCACCATACAATATATACAATGTTTTTAGGTATTCTGTAGATACCAAAACCCTAATCCCTTAATCCGGGATTAATTTAGAAAATCGCTAAAAATAGCAAAAATAGCAAAAACCTTAATCCCTTAATTTAGGGATCGTCAGACGCAGTTGTCGAATCTAACGTGCCCACACACACACATGCAAAGAATATAACACATACCCAACACCCTTATTGTATGGTGTTGTCCTACCCTAAGGGTTTTCAATATAATAAAGTGTGGGTTTTCTATATTATTCTCTAGATATTGTGTGGTGATCGTATTTGCAGGTCTTTGGAACTCAACAAGTGGTATGTATTGTAGCTAGGGGAATAATATGGGGTACCTAGGGAGGTACCCAAGGGGAATAAAAGTGGATAGGTATTGTTATGTATGAAGGCCACTTTTCATGAATAAGGCCTAGTGTGAACACATAAGTGTAAGAGGGCTTACTAGAACGTTCCTCATCTAGAATTTTCTTAGGTGGTAGGTAGCACTATAAAAAAAAATGGGTATGAGCAATGTAAGGGGAAAGTTGAGAAGTATTGTATTTGGAGCGGTAGCTCATTAGGAGGTTTGCCCCTCGAAGAGACAAGTGAACAGGAGTGGATCCCTTCCTCAAAAGGATAAATTGTATGGTGTTGCCCTACCCTAAGGGTTTCATAATAATAAATGAGATTTTACATATTGTTCTTGGAATCTCTATTGTTTGTGCTTTTGTATTCAGATCTTTGGTACTTAACAAGTATTATCAGAGCACTTTCTTTAGCCAAGAAAAAGGGGGATTTTTTTTGCGGGGGGCGAGGTTTTAAGAAGAGGGCCACGACACTCCAGACAATTCCTAAATATTTTTGTGAATAATTTGATGAAACTGGTTGTATATCTTATTTCCTCTAAAAAAAAAACCACTTTCAAAAAAATCATTCGAATCGGAGTTTGGGACACCAAGATATCACTTATTTAAAATCAATAATTTTCTGGGGTTTTTCCGCAAATGAATATGATTTTGCATATTTATGTAGAAATTGGTGAATAACTTTCCTAAATAAATTGTATATATGAGTTCCTCTCGCAAAACCACCCCATTTCAAAAAAAAAAACATCTGAATCGAAACTCTGGAAGTGAAGATATTGTTGATTTAAAATCAACCGATTTTTAGGGTTTTTCGTGACAGGGGTCAGCCTGCAAAGCTCATAACTTTTGACATGGTGCTCATATTGTTGTCAAATCAGTGTCATTAGATAGAGGGTTTTTATAGAATTTTTTTGGTATATTATACATTGTGCTTTCAATGGATATTTTCTTTCAAATCCTCATGGACATCAAACGAGATATCGAAGTCCTCAAGACAGGTGTTCAAAATATTCAAGATATCACACTTGAAATGCAAGAGAGACATATTCTACATGACATTAGCGACACATATAATCAAGAAGCACATGCTTGGTATGATTGTGATTATTGGTATATGGATAGTTGTCATTTCTAGGATGAAAAACACTTTCATCTTTTGTTTGATGACTCTACTCCACCTTAGGTAGAGAACATCCTAGAGAGTAGACCAAAGCCTTTTATGCATACTCTTCTTCAATCTTATTATTCTCTAGTACTAGTGGATGATTTTTTGATCGTTTCTACATATTTGAATCCACATGACCAGTGTCGATCTTGGGAGCATCATTTTCAGTTGACTATTGAGTTCCAATATCTTCAGGGTGGACTTCACATGAGCACTTGGACATGGGACCCAGGTTTACAGTGGCGATTGGACTACTTCAACATGGTGGCTAGCACTTCTAAATGGGACACTAGTTCTCCGGCCTACTTCAACATTGTGGTCAAGACTTATCCATAAGACCCTGGTATATGGTTGTACTTCCTCATAACAAGCATTAAGGACAATGCTTTCATAAGGGGGATGGAATATATTGTAGCTAGGGGAATAATATGGAGTACCGAGGGAGGTACCCAAGGGGAATAATAGTAGATAAATATTGTGATGTATTAAGGCCACTTTTAATAAATAATGCGTACCATGGATGCAATAAATGTAAGAGGACTTACTAGAAGATTTTGCTTCTAGAAGGTTGCTCCTCTAGAATGTTCTTAGGTGGTTGGTAGCATTATATAAAGGGATTCAAACAATGTAATGGGCAAGTTAAGAAGTATTGTATTTGGAACGATAGTTCATTAGGAGGTTGCCCCCTTGAAGAGGCAAGTGAACAAGACTGGACCCCTTCCTTAATAGGGTCTATTGTGTGGTGTTTCCCTACCCCAAGGGTTTCAGATTAATAAAGTGAGTATTTTTCTTTGAATCTATTGTGGTGTTTTAGTATTCGGGTCTTTGGTACTTAACACAAGGCCATGGGTGGGTAGTTTTGACCTCAAAAAAAATTGGGAGGGCTACCACTGGGAGCACTACTTTTCAATTTTGGGGTTGATTTTAAGTTTTTTGTTGCAACGTTATAGGTTGTTAAGGCCATCCTTTCAAAGAAGTAATTTTGACATGAAAAGGAAAAATTATATTGTTTTTTATGCCACCTTTTTTATTCGAGGGTTGATTTTAAGGTTTTTATTGGCAACATTACGAGCTTGTTAAGTCCATGGTTGAAAAATGTGTTAATTTTAACCTCAAAAAAAAAAACTAGTGCTACCAATGGCACCACTTTTCAATTCAGAGGCTAATTTTGGTGATTTTGACATAAAAATATGATATTTTAGAGTTAGAATTCTCGTTTTAAGGTCACGGATCTCGTCAAATCAGTAACTATGTAATAAGTACCATATACACAATATAGGAAAGTACCTAAAATATTTTACATAAAAAACAATTAAACATGATTAAAATATAATGACTGGAAAGAAGATTTTGTACAAAGCAAATATTTCAAAAATGTAAAATATAGTTTTTAATATCCTAAGAAATCTTCGACGGGAGGGTGCCTTAGATTATGTTCTCTCTATAATATTTTCATTTGTAACATGGGAGAAATTTCAAATAACTTATCATTGGAAATCACAGGTGAGTGGATTTAATTGGGCAAAAAATTCCATACTTGATTGTGGTGGTGTGTATGAGTTATAGGTGCCCTTTCTTTTGATATGGTGTGCTATATAATTTATGGGTGCATTTTCCTTCGAGGTGGTGGGGTATATAAGTGTGGAGCATTTATGTGATTGATTCTCTATTTTTGGTCAATGTAATTGTATTGTGTATCTATGTTTTTTATAATGTGTTTTCTCTCATGATGTGTTTTCTCTGTGGAACATTTGTAAAAAAAACGAAGTAAAGACACATTGATTCATTTTATTTTTAATCAACATTAAAAGAGTGGATGAGTGGATGTAAACGTTGAAGGGTTAGATGGGCTAACATAACAATTCCAAAGGACCTCCTCTAATTTTATGGCCATGGGTTAATTTATGAGAAAATATGTGTATATAGTACTTTTTAATTTGATTCCATTATGAAGTGTCATCATTATCTAATTTATATATTTTTAATAATTAATTGAATAGTTAATTGTAAATGCAATTTTCTTTTTCTTGTGTTAAAAATGAAATGGACATTTATTATTTGTTCTTTTGTTGCATATCCATCCACAAAGAGAGTGCATGGGGTTGAAGGTTATGTTTAGCATGAAAATGATTGGAATTTACCATAATTGTACCTTGTGATCTTTTTCCAATTCTTCTTTCCTTGCATGTATAGCTTTAAATTTAAAATTTTGGGGCTTAAATTGGAGTTCTATGTTTCATTTCTAGTTCTACATGTACAAAAGCAAGGGTCTCTCTCTCTCTCTCTCTCTCACACACACACACACACACACACACGCACACACTTCTCGCCAACAAGTAACATAGTACTTGTTTTCCCAATATGAAAATTTATTACAATGAAACAAGTCTTACAACAATTATCCTTTTGACTAAGTAGACTTCAATGGGGGATATTTGTTGTCCCAAAATCATCAAGGACGTGCACTTGGTACCGAGCACAATAAATGCCTTGTTTATGGGAGAGAGTGAGTACATGATAGGAAAACATGTATTTGGGAAGATTTGAACAATGGTGGGGTTAATACAACACCCTTGCTTTATCAACCAATGAAGCATCGGTTGACAATAATCAATGTTGTTTATTATAATTAATTCCAATAAAAAGATTTCCTAAATTCTAATGTATCATAAGTTATTCTTTGAGAGTATCTTTGGAATTTTTTCAATCGCATAAATATATATCTTCAAACAAAGAATGATCGTGTACAATTTATAATCAATTAAGATCAACTAGCATTTACTTTGAAGGGTTAGATGGGCCAACATAAAAATTCCCAAGGACCTCCTCTAATTTTATGGCCATGGGTAAATTTATGAGAAAATATGTGTATATAGTACTTTTTAATTTGATTCCATTATGAAGTGTCATCATTATCTAATTTATATATTTTTAATAATTAATTGAATAGTTAATTGTAAATGCAATTTTCTTTTTCTTGTGTTAAAAATGAAATGGACATTTATTATTTGTTCTTTTGTTGCATATCCATCCACAAAGAGAGTGCATGGGGTTGAAGGTTATGTTTAGCATGAAAATGATTGGAATTTACCATAATTGTACCTTGTGATCTTTTTCCAAATCCTCTTTCATTGCATGTATAGCTTTAAATTTAAAATTTTGGGGCTTAAATTGGAGTTCTATGTTTCATTTCTAGTTCTACATGTACAAAAGCAAGGCTCTCTCTCTCTCACACACACACACACTTCGTCAACAAGTAACATAATTTTCGTTTTCCCAATATGAGAATTTATTACAATGAAACAAGTCTTACAACAATTATCCTTTTGACTAAGAGTTTGAAATACGATTCGAGAGTTGGGGTTTGTGATCCAGTAGGGTTTAATCCCAGCAGCCACAACATGAAGCGACATGAGTAGTGAGGCATAGGGACCCCCTCATATAAGCAATTGAAGTGGTGAATGAGAGGAAAAGACCAAGAAAGCATAGTTTTCAGAGCACCCGGCAGGAACCTCAGGATCCCGGACCGAGAATGACAAGAAAGAAGTTGGGATAAAAATGAGACCATGGAGGAAGTTGCTAAGGAGACTCGGAATGAAAAGCACGAGAGCGGGAAGGTTAAAGGGATGGAGGAGCGCAACCCCTGCAAACCCAAAACAACATTGATACCCAAGGTGATACTAGAAGACCAAAGCATAACTCTTATGGGATCAAATGAAGATGCATGTGCTCATATGAAAATTCATGGGGTTGTGGCCCACAGAAAAAACTATCATATTTGGATTAAATACCACTGAAACCCAAATGGAGAAGTGGAACTCCCACCTAGGCTGGAAGGTTTTTTTCTGAAGTATTTATTAACACAGAGGACAAGGACAAGAATCTTCGAGAGGTCCATGCCAAGCACCTCCAGCAGGACTCTACATGCAACCACGGAAAGAAAAAATTTCCCTAGAGACCCTCATACAAACAGGTAGTGGTGGACAGAGGAAAAGGGCCAAGAAGCATAGTTTTCAAGGCACCAGCGACAGGAACCTCGGGATCAGACCCAGGGAAGCAGCAATAAAGAAGTCGGGACAAAAATGAGACCATGGAGGAATTCGCTAAGGAGACTCGGAATGAAAAGCACGAGAGCGGGAAGGTTAAAGGGATGGAGGAGCGCAACCCCTGCAAACCCAAAACAACATTGATACCCAAGGTGGTACTGGAAGACCCACAAACGCAACTCTACAGGGATCAAATGAAGATGCATGTGCTCATATGAAAATTCATGGGGTTATGGCCCACAGAAAGAACTATGCGCAACTGGATTAAATACCACTGAAACCCAAATGGAGAAGTGGAACTCCACCTAGGCTCGAAGGGTTTTTTCACAGAAGTATTTATTAACCTGGAGGACAAGGACAAAGTCTTCGAGGGAGGTCCATACTTCCATGCCTCAACAGGACTCTACATGCAACCCTGGAAAGAAAAAATTTCCCTAGAGAAAGAAACGTTCAAAGAGGTACCAGTATGGTTGAGACTCTATTCCCTACCCCTAGACTATTGGTTGCCCTCTACCTTTGAAGCAATAGGCAACAAATTGGGAAAATATGTGAAGACCTCAGAAGCCACCCTAAAAGGAAGATACACATTGTATGCAAGACTCTGTATAGAGATGGACGTTTCGGGAGCACTCCCAAAGGCCATAAGTCTGGAATTCAGGGATGAGGAATGGAT
>SNQJ01S0025981.1:11857-52060 GCA_010110895.2 Picea sitchensis
GGAAAATATGTGAAGACCTCAGAAGCCACCCTAAAAGGAAGATACACATTGTATGCAAGACTCTGTATAGAGATGGACGTTTCGGGAGCACTCCCAAAGGCCATAAGTCTGGAATTCAGGGATGAGGAATGGATCCAAAACATAGATTACGAACAGATCCCCTTTAGATGTTGACGATGCCATGGGCATGGACACTTGATCAGAGAGTGCCCTCTAAACAAAAGGTAGGAAGCGGTAAATCCCAAAACACAGCAAGACGAGGAAGTGTTTATAACCTCGAACCCCAGGAACAGAGCAAATAAAAAGCAAAATAAAACCTCGGAAAAAAATACCCAGGAGACCCGGAATACGATGGAAGGAAGGGACCAAACAAACAAAGGGACAACAGAAGAAAGGGACTCGAAAAATTTTCTAGAAGTCAAGGACCAAGCAACAAAAGAGCCCACCCAACAGCCAAACATTACAACAGCTCAGGGGAGTTGCGCAACCCCGATGGATAGAGAAACAAAAGAGGACAACACTGCCATGAAAGACACAGAGGGGGATGCAGAGATGACCCCGAGCGAAGTCGGTACAGAAGACCTCGATCTCAGAGACTTGGTGGAAAGGGAAGGGATAGACCTTCTACACATATTAGAACAATGGAAAAGGCAGGGAGTCGACAGTGTACCAACATAGCAACTCACAAAAACAAAGCCAAATCCAAAGCCAAAGCCAAATGACAAAAACACAATCACGGGGAGATAGGACACCTAGGAGTGAACGTCGGCGAGGGACAATCGCAGCCATCACCCAAGCAGACGAGAAGGAAAAAAGGCAGAAAATCAAACAGCGTAGCACTACAGGAGATGGAAGCATTATTGATAAACTCGGGTAAGATCAAGAAACTATTTCCCCACTCTCCCCCACATGTTTAAAAATGAAGGTTATAACTTGGAATATAAGAGGCCTAAAAAGCCCAAGAAAACAAAGAATCCTTAGGAATAAACTAAAGCAGGAGCAACCGGATCTATGTTTTATTCAAGAGACGAAATGTACTACAGACAGAATGGAGGCAATCAGTAAACAACACTGGCGCAAGTACAAGATGGTAGCCATCGAAGACCACCAAAGGTCAGGCGGCATACTCACTCTGTGGAACCCACAAATCCTAAATTTAGTAGCAGCTGAGGCAACTAGGTACACCCTAACAGTATGCATGCAAATCATAGGAAATACTGAGGAGATTTTATGCACAAATGTGTATGGGCCCCACGGGCCAGAGGAAAATAAAGGAATGATTTGAGACCTAGAAGATATAAAAGGCTGAGCCACCAACCTCCACTGGATACTGGCAAGGGACTTCAACATTATCACCTCCCTTGCGGAAAAGAAGGGTGGTACGAGAAGATTGGATTGGGATGCAGAGGAGTTTTCAAATTTTATAGATAGAGCAGAGATGGTAGACCTCCAAACCAAGAATGGACAGTTCACCTGGAACAATAAACGGATGAACCAGTTCCAGGTAGCTACAAGACTTGACTGATTCCTTGTATCGGAGTCAATCATCATGCAGGGGATAACCTTAGACTGCAACATCCTCCCCTGGGGTGGATCTGATCACCGGCCAGTACAACTGGAAGCCGGCTTCCAAACAACACCTAAGAACAGACCCTTCAGATTCGAGAAATTCTGGATCGATCACTCGACTTTCAAGGAAAAAATCAAACAATGGTGGAGGGAGGAGCAACTGGAGCAAGGGACTAGGATGTTCAAACTACACAAGAAACTTAAACACATCAGAAAAAAACTCAAGGATTGGAACAGGGATATCTTTGGGAATATAAACACAGAGAAAAATGACATGGAAGAAAAAATGAAAAAACTCCAAGAAACTTTCTTACGGGAAGGCTATACGGAGAACCGGAAAATGGAAGAGCTCCAAATGACACAAGAATGGGAGGCGCGATGCCAATAGGAGGAAACACTCTGCCGTCAAAAGTCCTGCATCCAATGGCTAAAGGAAGGAGAGCAGAACACCAAGTTCTTCCACAGAACAACCATGGCTAGAAGAGCCCATAAAAAAATACTGAAGATCAAGGACCAGGATGGAATCGAGTGCGAGTCACATCAGGAGATCGAAAGCGCTCTGGTCAACCACTTCCATGGGATAGCCCAAGAACCTCATCAAGACAGATCGGAGACCAT
The DNA here is from genome assembly GCA_010110895.2 of Picea sitchensis. NCBI lineage: Eukaryota > Viridiplantae > Streptophyta > Pinopsida > Pinales > Pinaceae > Picea > Picea sitchensis. The sequence continues at coordinate 14,045 of SNQJ01S0025981.1, forward strand.
CCAAAAAATAACCCAGCATATTCCATGCCTGGTTACTGAGGAACAAAACATCTTCCTGAACAAACCTATTGCCACGGAAGAAGTTGATCAAGCTCTCCAGGAAATGCCCAGTGGGAAACCACCAGGTCCATATGGCTTCACTATGGAGTTCTTCAAAGCCTGTTGGAAAATTGTCAAATATGACATTTATAAGGTAGTATAGGACTCTAGAAGGTCTACCTCCATCCTTAAAGCACTAAACGTAACCATGATCACCCTAATCCCTAAATAAAATGAAGCCAAAACCCTGGACCGGTACAGACCCATAGCACTTTGTAACGTGATCTACAAGATTATCTCCAAAGTCATAGCCAATAGATTGAAACCACTCCTACCTTCACTGATCTCGCAAGAACAGGCAGGCTTCGTGGAGGGTAGACAAATAATGGAAAATATCATCTAAGCCCATGAGATCATCCACACCCTAAAAATTCATAAGAGGGGGGGAATGTTAATACAACTGGACCTAGCAAAAGCCTATGATAAAAGTAGTTGGCATTACATGATCAAGACTTTGGAAGCCTTTGGTTTCACCCAGCACTAGATCAGTTGGATTTTCAGCCTAGTATCCACAACAAGCTACTCGCTACTAATCAATGGAGCCCGGGCCAAACCTTTCTGGCCCACGAGAGGGATCAGACAAGGCGACCCGTTGTCCCCCTTCATGTTCATTCTAATGATGGAAGTCCTCAGCGGGAGCATAAAGAGCGCAACAACAACTGGAGAAATAACAGGGCTCAAACCCTTCGAAAATTTCCCTACCTCAACCCACCAACAGTTTGTAGATGACACTCTCCTCCACGGCATACCCACGATCAAAGAAGCCAAAGCCTACAAACGCATTCTAGAAGATTTTGGCGAAGCCTCGGGTGCTGAGATCAACCACTCCAAGCCAGTAATCTTTTTCTTTAATACCAACCCAGCTATCCAAAGGAATTTGACCAACATTCTAGGATTTGAATGGAAAACACTCCCAACCAAGTATTTGGGGATTCCTCTGACAGACAAAGTATATAAGTTGTCAACTTGGGAAGGAGTAATAAATAGGTTATAGGAGCGGGTAAAAAATTGGACGTATAGGTCCCTTAATCTAGCTGGCAGACTGATCCTAACTAAGACTGTCTTACAAGCTATTCCAACCTATATGATGTCAGTCTTCCCCACCCACAGGGGATCCTACAGAAAATCAAATCCATCCAGAGGGACTTCCTGTGGCGAGGTGCGGAAACAAAGAAAAAATGGGCCCTGTGGCTTGGGAGAAAGTCTGCAGGCCAAAAAGCAAAGGAAGCTTGGGGCTGCAAGATCCATAAATGACCAACAATGCATATGGGGCGAAACTATGGTGGCTTTGGGTCAAAGAAACTACAACACCTTGGGTAAACCTATGGAAGGAAAATTACGCACCGGACACCCGCGACTAGGACAGAATCCGCTTTGGAGGAACCAAGGAAGGCTCTGCCATATGGAACCTAGCATGGCGCAACAAAGCATGGATTCAAACACACAGCTTTTGGGAAATCAGGAATGGCAGAACAGCCAGATTTTGGGAGGATGCTTGGCAACAGGAACCAAGGATGGAAAACCCGAACAGAGGAATACTCCAACAGGACCTCATCACGCAAGGAAAAATCAACGTTTATCGATACTAGCAGCAGGGAATGGACCGCAACAAATGGAGAACTTGGGACAAGATTATTCCTCAGAACAATGAGATAACCGTAACAACAATAAAAGAGGTGGAGGAGGAACTGGGGAGACGAAAAATAACAGTAATGGAAGGAGAAGTCCAGCTGAGGTGGGGGAAAAAGGACGGAGGGGATTTCAACCTAAAAGAAGTCTGGCACTATATGGCGAACCCAGACCAAGATGACCTAGCGCAACACTGGGATAAGCTCTGGAACAGCGCCCAATGGAAAAAGATTAAGATCTTCCAATGGATAATATTACACAACTACATCCTAACTTGGGATAACCTAAGGAAAAGAGGTTTCACTGGTCCGTCAAGGTGTCATCTATGTCAAACTCAGGAAGAAACAACCAACCATCTCCTCGACGAATGCACCTACATTGCATAACTGTGGGACTGGGCAGCAAGTATCTTTCATCAGTCAGACAGGATCTGTGGTAACATAGCCGCAACAATCAAGATCTGGAGAGAAAACTACAGTGACCAAGCAGAGGTGAACCTCTGTTGGATCCTCACCCCAGGAATGATCATATGGTCGACATGGAAGGAAAGGAACAGACGCATTTTCAGAAACCAAAGCTGGCCAGAAGGGAAGATCAAGGAAACAATAACCTCCATGATATGCAAGACGGTGATGAGCAGCAACTGCCAAGAGGGTAGCACGCAACCCACTGACCAGGATTCCAGAGTCCTAGAGGTTTTCCAACTAACCGGTGGGCACAACCCCAATCCAAACAGAAAACAGTCGCAACCCCAAGGAGGTGAGCGCAACTGGAAACCACCACCTCCAGGGTCTCTCAAGTTGAATTTTGATGGGGCAACGAAAGGCAACCCAGGAAGAACAGGTCTGGGAGGAGTAATCAGGGACAGTAAAGGGAACATCATACGACTATACGCAGGGAGCTTGGGCAATTCCACCAATAACGTCGCAGAATTCGGGGCCCTGGAAANTTTTGATGGGGCAACGAAAGGCAACCCAGGAAGAACAGGTCTGGGAGGAGTAATCAGGGACAGTAAAGGGAACATCATACGACTATACGCAGGGAGCTTGGGCAATTCCACCAATAACGTCGCAGAATTCGGGGCCCTGGAAATAGATCTGGAGATTCTCATCCGGGAGGGGATGACGAACGCCATAGTGGAAGGAGACTCTGCGCTAGTCATCAACACAGTGAGAAAACTCCAAAACGATACCCAAATAGGCAAGATCCAGAGGCACTGGCAATTGGCCTACATACTGAACAAAATTCAGGAGCACTTGCGGACAGGGATCAATGTGGAGTTGTGTTGGGTGAGGAGGTCAGCAAATGGACTGGCGAACAGAATAGCAAACGAGGGGGTCGAGAATGAAGGTCCAAAACTGGACACAATCTGGAGCAACATCCCGCAAGGTCAATTCTGAGCAGACTACACCCAACTTGCGGCAAAAGACTGGGATAACAGGAGTAGTATGGGAGATTACAGCAAGAATGGAGGCGCAGCAGCCACTGTAGGACACATAGGTCCCAGACGGAATCTGATGGCCCGCCAATCAAATAAGGTTGCAAATGAAAACACAGATCACACATCAGGGGAAGGTACGGTACCACAGTCCCATCAATACAAAGAAGTACATAAGTTACCCATTGGAAAGCAGAAGAGATAAATCGCAGGTGGCAAAGAACGATGGACCTAACTCGCAGGCAGAAAAGGACGATGGATGACAGGTCTCACTAGGGCCAAGTAGGAACACACCTCACCTGAGTATCGAGATGGGACCGGAAAAGGGATGGCGTACAATGAGCAGGGCAAAGCATTAGAGCAGGGATAACGGCAGGGTCATCAAATGCACACGCTCTAGAACAGAGTCTTCCGACTGGCAAGACCACCTTGATGAGTAGATCATGATTGGAAGGACGGGACCGCAGCCGGTTTGGCTCCATAAGGGCTGGGACACCAGAACATATCATAGAACGAGGCATCGCAATTACAGGGGCCACCTTACTTATCAGAAGGAGGTGCAGTGGAACAAGGAAAGAACCCAACATAAGAACCACCACCTACAAGTTAAGATGGTGCGCATGAAGAAAACCAATAGCAAGAGTCACCCAGGGAAAGGAACCTCCACAGAGCTCCCGCCGGATGACAAGAATTGAACAAGCGGCTAGGGACGCAAGGAGAACCTTCCTCACAAAGGCAGGCAACAAGGGGAAGACGATCATTAAAAGATGGGAGGGAGAAATTAACAATGCCTGCAAGGGCAATGCCTGCAAGGGAAAATCCTGATCAACACTAACCTAGGAAGCAGGGGGGATACGAGACCCTGGAACCACACAATCAAGGATAACCCTCTACCACAGGACGATGGAGGAAGCTTGGGGAACCAAAATGTTGATAGGTAAGATGTGTGCGAACCGGGGGGAGACCAACAGGACAGAAACCAAAGAGAAGAAGAAAGAGTGCACAGGAATTCTCAACTGCCTCAGCAACGTGGAGATGGGGATTAAAAGGCTGGTGGAGGACCAGAAAAGACAACAGGAGAAACTAGAGCAGATGGCAGGACAATTTCATCTCTATTTACACTGCGTCCACTAGATAGATATCACTCCAGCCGACAATAATGGAACCCCAACTTGCATCAGAAAGCTACGTCTGGTGGAACAGAGGGAGGAGGACGTGGCACAGCCGAAAGGGGACGCAGAGCACCCCATCAACCTAGACTAGTGCAGGACCCACCTAGACCCTGTCTCTCAGAGTAGGAGCTCACCCCACTATGTTCAAACTTTTTTTTATTTCTTTTGATGAAGTTTTTAGACTGGATTATGGTAGCCTAGGTTGGTTTCCTGTTGTGGCGACCTAGGCACTTTTTGTTTATTTTCAGATACTGCACTCCAAGGACCCTAGATCTGGTTTCCATTAAGGCGGATCCTGGGAATCCTTGTATTAGTTTTGTACTATAAGGTTACAAAGCAATATAGATTCACACACTCATTTACAAAAATAAAATAAAAAACAATTATCCTTTTGACCAAGTAGACTTCAATGGGGTATATTTGTTGTCCCAAAATCATCAAGGACGTGCACTTGGTACCGACCACAATAAATGCCTTGTTTATGGGAGAGAGTGAGTACATGATAGGAAAATATGTATTTGGGAAGATTTGAACAATGGTGGGGCTAATACAACATCATTGCTTTATCAACCAATGAAGCATTGGTTGACAATAATCAATGTTGTTTATTAGAATTAATTCCAATAAAAAGATTTCCTAAATTATAATGTATCATAAGTTATTCTTTGAGAGTATCTTTGGAATTTTTTCAATCGCGTAAATATATATCTTCAAACAAAGAATGATCATGTACAATTTCTAATCAATTAAGATCAACTAGCATTTACTTTGTGAAAGTAGTGGTATAGATGCAGAAGTCACAAATATGCACATTGTTTCACTTCCATTATATTTCTTAAATCATTTGTGTAATTCAAAACCCAAAGCTTTTTTTGTTAGTGAAGTAAGGGAATCACAAATTGTAAATAGTCGTTTCCATAACCAAAGATTGTGACTATGATGGGACGGGCATGTTGATTTGAGAAGGCTTTTTTTGTTAGTGAAATAAGGGAATCACAAATTGTAAATAGTCGTTTCCATAACCAAAGATTGTGACTATGATGAGACGGGCATGTTGATTTGAGAAGCATCTAATCGACCATTTTTGCAAATCAAACATTTGGGCAATGTACAATTGTGAAATATATGTGTGTGCAAGATTGGCCAAAATTGGCAAGAATGCATGGATAAATATAAACACATTTAGAAAGGTTAAAGATTATACAAGTATTTAAAGAGGAAAAGAAATCAATAAACAAGAAGGATTAAATAAAGACTCCAAAAGAATACAAAGTTCAAAAAGGAAAATGTATCTCATCAAAAAACAAATCAATATAAAGAACATGACAAGACAATAAAGGCAAAATCAAGTAGCTGAAAATTTCTTTTGATTAAAATAAACAAAGGCTAGGTGAAGTATGAATGTTACGAAGCATTTTGGTAGCATTTTGAAACCAAATATGTGAACAACGACTTCACAAAATTATATACCAGGATTCAAAGACAATGTAGAAAAGACTTTCTCCTTATATATCACAATAAGAAAAATGGAATAGAATACATATCTTCAAAGTTTTATTGAATTAATATTAATTTAACATCAAGAGGGAGTTCTCAAAGAATTAAGTTTAAATTATGTAAACAATGAAGATGGATACCTAGATATGGCACCCATATGTTTTGATTGTGGTAAGGCTTCTACCACATGTATATTGGTTTACAATTGCTTCTACCATATGTATATTGGTCTACAATTGGTATACTTATTTGTTTATATATAAAATATGCATGTTTGTGATTTAATAATTAACTCAATTTAATGACGCATGTATAGGAAGTTAGTATTGACTTTGACATTAAGTGGGTGTACTAGAAGATTTAAGTTTAGATTATGTGATCTATGAAGATGGATACTTGACATGTCACCCATATCCCTTATTGTGGCATTTGTAGCATCAAAGGCTTCTACCACATGTATATTGGCCAATGATTGGTAATGCCACAAATTTGATATTTGTTGTCTTGTATACAAAGCACATATCTTTTATAATCAATCCAATTCAATGATACATGTATAAAGATATTAGTTGCTGAGGTTATATGCTCCTTGTTGCATTTGTGAAACACAGAGTGAGTGTTGAAAGATTTAAGTTTAAATTATGTAATTCATGAAGATGGATACTTGTATATGGCACTTGTGTGTCTTGATTGTGGTAATTGTAGTATGTGAAAGGCTTCTACCACATGTATATTGGCCAATTATTAATAATGTCACAAATATGGTACTTATTTCGTTGTATATAAAGGGCAAATAAACCTGCTATCGAGTGAGTGGGGAAATAGTCTATTATAAATTTCAAATTATTCAAAAACTCTAATAAACAAATATCGATTGAGTGAAGAAGTAGTCTATTATAAATTTCAAATTATTCAAAAACTCTAATAAACAAATACAATTGGACCTTTCATTGGGAAATACCATCAATACCTATATTAATGTAGGTTGGCAAATCACACTCTCTCGTGTTAATCATCTCTCATTGGACCATATATAGTCGTTGTACAGTTTTGGTGGTTTAACCACATTACCCTCACATTAACATGTATTTGGACACATATTATACTAATATTAACAAAAAGTTCACATAGTATAAAAACAATTAATATTAAAGATTATATTAGAATCATTTAAAAAAAATTAAGAAAATATGTATTATGGAGAGAGGCTATTTCAAAAAAATTGAAGAAAATATTTATTATGGAGAGAAAGGTTAAGAAAATATTTATTATGGAGAGAAAGGCTAATTTGATGGCTTTATTTCAAAAAGCGACAAATCAGTTATAGATAGCGGGAATATACAGTGGAATTATATATGAGATTGCACGATAAAGCTACTGTTTTGGAAAATTTCATGACTGACGGTAGGTTTATATGGTTTAGGTTTTTGGATGTTTAGGGTTTTTCATTGTTTCTCAATAATATATAGGCCTTCGAGCCTCATTGTAACACAGAGTTCAGTGGCCAGTAGCTGCCACATCTCTTCTTAGAGATAAGCTAGGTGGCATCCACCGACATAAAAAACAAGTGGAAGTCGACGTCCATCACTGGCAAGTGGGACGTGTTGTAAATTAAATCAGCAGAAAGTGGAAGTGGACGTTCATGAGTGGCAATAATTTGACTCCATTCCTTTTGAAATTTATAAAACTAACTACTCAATACCAATGGACTTTAATAAAATAACTTGATTTAATATTTTAAATTTATAAAACTAACTATATTCAATACTAATATGGGACTTTAATAAAAAAAAACTTGATTTAATATTTTAAATTTCAAATTATTCAAAAACTCTAATAAACAAATACAATTGGACCTTTCATTGGAAAATACCATCAATACCTATATTAATGTAGGTTGGCAAATCATAACAAAAGCATATAAATAAATACCTATACACTATCATTGTGAACCATGGAAATGGGGAAAAGACCAAAAAAAAACAATATTAAACCCTTTACCAACACAACTGACCTTACACCCTCCCAAGACCTATTTAGGAGAACCCAGGGGTGTGTCAATATTCTTGATGGCTGCAAACTATGAAAGGGGGCAAAGACCAAGGAAACAAAACTCACACAACTGACCTTACACCCTCCCAAGACCTATTTAGGAGAACCCAGGGGTGTGTCAATATTCTTGATGGCTGCAAACTATGAAAGGGGTCAAAGACCAAGGAAACAAAACTCAAGTCCTTATCCATACAACTGACTTTATAAAAAACCTATTTACACGAGTCAAAAGGTATGGCAATATTTTTGTTCTTAATTGATGAAAATGTAAATATTTATGATTGAATGCAAACATAAAATTGAAAACAGATATAATACAAAAATTGTGAGAAAAATTGAATGGTACTTATGTACATAAAATTATGCTCAAGCATAATCTTTAATTTTTCAAGGAAAACATTGTAGAGAAACACTCGAGTTATTGCATTTAATTTTTCAAGGAAAACATTGTAGAGAAACACTCGAGTTATTGCATTTTAAGGATGGTACCCAATGCAAACAAGTTGATGCAATTAACATATTAATCAATAGAAACATTGAATAAACAAGCTAGCACAATAATTGATTTCACAACCAACTATATAATCACTCAACCACTCAAGATAGGGCCCATAACAAAGACAATTAGCACCATGATCAACTTTACAACCAACTATGAAACTCAAAGCACTCAACCACCCCAAATTAATCATACTATATTGAATAGACAATTTCAAAAAAAATTACATATAAACAAAATAAAACATTTTTAAAAAACATAACATTCATTAAAACCAAGAATCATCAAAACCCTAAAATTACATACAAAATGAAACAGGGGGATAAATTGATGATAGAAATAGTTAAATTATCCTCAATACCATCTTCTAAATGGATGGATAGATTGGAAAAATAGAAGCAATTAACACATTGCAAAACAAAACCATCCTCAATATCATCTTTTGATTTAAAGAACCCAATTCTTGGAACATTAAAAAAATAAAAATCACAAAATTTCATTAATAATTATTAATATTTTGGAAAGAACATTACATTATACAATAACTAATCTCAAAATTCAAAGTCCTTCTAAACAAAGGAACCTTGTCAATATGATTATTAAAAAGGAAAATAATCACAACAAATTATCTTGAATAATCTCAAAATTCAACATCGTTCTAAACTACGGAAATCCAAACAAATTATCATGAATAATAGATATAATTAATTATACAGGATTTGGAATTCTCAATATAAGCATACAAGAAATGATAACAAACTTATCTCAATATACCAAAGTATTCTCAACACAACATCCCTTTAGCAATTAAATCCAAAAAACAAATTGACAATATGTCTAACTGCTCAAATCTGCATTCTAATACTCAACTTATTCTAAAGCTTCCAATTGCAATATACATAACATTGTACAATAACAAAATTTCAAGTCTATCAATTTGATTAAAAAAATAAGACAAAGAAAATACCACGAGCATCAAAGTGAACTTTTTAAATCCAAAAATCACATTCACAATGTCCAACTGAACCAATCTGAATTCTAATATTCAATTTGCTCTAAAAACCAAACGTCTATATGATCATGCTCATACACAGAATAAGAATCCCATCAAACTATCATCACCAAAATAAATTTTCAACTAACACAGTTATACAACAAAATAATATCAAAACTCCAGCCGTTCTAAACCAAAGATCTTTTAACCATAAAATGTAAGTATCGCGTATCAAAGTGCATTTAACATTTCTTAAGCAGTTCAATCCAACTACATATGTCAATCCAACTACATATGTCCAACAGCAAAAGTCTGCAATCAAATAGTCAAGTCCTAACCAAAAATCTATCAAAATTATCATGATCATACATGGGGGATAAGAATCACATCAAACTACCATAAACAAAACATAAAATTCGTATTATCATGGATTTAGTAATATCAATATAAGCATACAAATGCAACATATATGAAGGCTCCAGAGGCCATTTATAATTTGGTACAACTACAAGAGCTTTTTATGGCAGAACAAAAGAAATTTTCTTATCAATGGGTCTTGTATAGTTGATCGAAATTCATAATGTTCTAGTAGAGAGGACAAGATACGCACTTCTTACGAATAAACATATCCTTCCAATTTAACATAAATATCAAAGTAAATGGAAAAGGGGGAAGAAACAAGGAAAGGGGAATGAATATGTGTAGATGTCAGAGAGCGTGTAGATGTCAGAGAGCATGTATCTGGCTGTATACTTACAATAAAATAGGTACACTTTTGATTAATGCATTCTTAAAATTAAAGAAAACAAAAGAAATCCACCATAGGGTCATAACAATCAATTTTCTGAAGATCCTATTATTAATCTTTCCCTGGGTGTTTGGCGCCAGGAATTTAGTCCTCGTAATAATTCCTTGAAAACTTTTCCTTTATTACTTGAACAGACATCCTAACAAACATTCCAGCAAAACTAAATTTAAACTTGTTTGACATAATAAGTAACTCATTTAGTTCACACCAATGATGCAAGCTTACACCCTATGGAACAAGTACTGTTTGCCCAGATGTAATTCAAAAACATCCAACACTCCACACACATTCGACACAAATGTTCACACGAAACTTATAGTTGTCTCTTCAATTTAAATGGCCACAGCCAATTAAAAAAATGTAAAACAGTACAAGAGGTGAAAAACAAGTGATTAATTGTGGTCTTAAGTTTTCCAAATCTAAATCTTTCAGATGCAATTTGAAGGCATCCTAGTCATGCACTTAGCCTGTCACTCAATTGCCTACTTTAACCCAACAATGGGATGGCATATATGGACCTTAAAAATGTTAAACATCCATTGACCTTGTCTAGCAGTAGAACATGACTCTCTTGACATTTTCTTTCAGAGCTGGCAAAGGCCGAACAGTTGTTCCCGCAGGTACACGAGTGCTCCGAGAACCTGAACTAGCAGCAGTCATGCGACTACCAGGAACACCACTAGATAAGGAACCACTATCTGATGTTTCTGGCTCCATATAAAACCGAGCCCGAAATGCAGCCAGATGGGCATAATACGCTGGTGGAACTGTGCATATAACAAATCAATATATGTCAAGGACAGTCCCCAAGTATATTAACCAAATATTTATTCATGATTTAGCATTGGAAACCTACCTATAGAAACTGAGCGTGTACACCTTGCATATCTGACACAAACCAACCAATCCAAGTCAACAGGAAACCGATAAAATATACAAAAGTTAGCTTTTTCTAAATCAGTTTCAATTCAAGAACAAAAACTAGCATAATAAATAAGCAGTATTTAAACATCATTTGATCTATAAATGAAATTACATTCAAAACTGGAGAGCAATCATTGCTCAAGAACAAACATAATTTCAAACATTAACTAAGATTTACCTAAAAATCAACTACAGCTACATAGCTATTTATATTTTGCATCTAGAACTTCCAACTTTTATCCAACTGCTTAAACAAGAAAATAGCAACCTGAAACTATAAATTTTTCTGCATGCAACTTGAACAAATTTTTAAAAAGCAATCATCATGGTGAAATTCAAAGTGATAAGAAACACACTAAAAATGAAGTATAAAATTTTGAAAACTGGTAACAGGTTATTTTATCTACACAATGCAATATGGGTATAGAGATCTACGTGTAACAGAGATTGTTAGTTAAGGACTGCAATCCATCAGCTGTGAATTTGTTTTCATCCCAAAGAACATGATAATGGGCAGGTCTGCTAGTTCCCTGTAAACATTATAAACAGGGATCAGTTAACCTTCCAGTCCTCATGTTTATTTGTGCCAAGTCAGACAACAAAATAACATCCTATTCTCACAAGATATCAACCTGTCATCCAACCAAATGCCAGATGTAATATCAACTCTACCTGAATACCAGCATGGCTGCAGAGGTAAAAGTCAAATTCTGTGGGATGGCAAATTTTGGAATCAACTACAGTGCCTGACAGATCATCAAAAAGGATGGTAAGCACTAACTCTTCTATAAAATACAAGGATGCTTACAATTAAATTATGATCAATAAAGGACAATCATACACAGTACATGAAAACTGACAGGTGTGTATATAATAACAATTATCTTATTACCTGGCAAAATGTTTCCACTCCTATCTGTAGCATTTCGATCTTGATGGTTGTTTGCGAAGAGTCTGGTATGGTGACGCTTTTGAACCACCACAAAAGTCACCGGAGGCTGATAATTTGGCTCAAGAGATGCACAGGCCTGAAATTATCACCACAGAAATTCAATCCACTGCATTGAGGTAGCAGTCTCAAGGTAGATAATATGATAAGATTTGATCAAATTATTAATTCTCAATACATGACCACCAAAGTAGGTCAATGGGATTCAAACTTCAAAGAGTACATCCAGTGTAGGTACAAAGTGGGGGTGTGAAAGCAACTCCTAGATCAGTCCTAAATTAAAAGAAGATAAAGAACTAAGTGCCTAGCTAAACGCTAAATGTCTAGCTCTTCCGACTATATATGCCTCGTTAAAACCCAAAGTGCAATTTTTAAACTGGTTTGGCACCAAGTTCCAATGATATTTGAAATATGTAACATTCAAAGTAACATTAACATCTAAATAATTGGTAGCTATCTAAACAAGAGTGACTTATAACATCCAGAAATTTGTCACCTTGCGTATAGCATCTAACTCGTACAACAGAACTTGATAAAACTGGCCCTCGCTTACTCCATCTCTGAAGAATACCAAAGTTGTTAATTGCATAATCACAAAACTGAAATAGCAAATAAATAGCCCACCCTCCAATATTTTTTCTCAAATAAAAAATCTCGCGGGGAAACCCAAGGATGCTTCCCCATATTCGTGGATGGCATTCCTAGTAAACCACCTAGCCAAGGGGGATTCAAACCAGGCAGATACTGGCACAGAACTAACCAACATTGGTGACAAGTGACAACCGATTAAGCTAACCCTTGAGCTTTCACCCTCCTATTATAATACTGTGTGATACATATAAGTAAAACTTATTACCTGTAAAATATTATTCGCTCGGGCTTGTGCCCTGTATTCCTTCGGAAGGAAATCAACAATTCCCTGAAAGAATCTCAGTTTCAGAAGCCAGAAAACCAAATAGGAAGGTAAATAAAAATATTAAAAGTAGATGCAAAAGAAGAATTTAGGAAGTCCATTTTCTTTCAAGCTTGGAAGTCGAATGCACAAACATTGATGCAAAAAAGTCTACTTCAATCAAGCCACATTTGCACACTTTTTCTGTTTTTTAGGGATAGACAAGAAGATGTATACTTTATCATGCCTCCAGTTGCAGTCCCTCGCACAGGATCCTGCCAGACTTTATAAAGATCCTGAATAAGTTCTTGACGATGTGCCTGAGCACAAACTAAGCCTGCATATTTGGTGACTTCAGGCCAATCTTGAGATGCTACAACCTGAGGAAATTCATCAAATGCAAAAAGCCATTGTTATTAAATCTGTAATATGCATAAGAAAAAGCAAACTCCAAGATTCAAGCAAATCTGTATCAAAACTTACAGCGGCTATTGATGGACTTGAATCCTCTCCAGGGTGTGGATGGGTTACATCTGCTCCAAAGATTATTGTAGGTTTGTCACTAACCAAAGGTATCCTCCTTGACAGTGCATCAACTAAGACAGTGTTTCTTCCACCGACCTAATATACACAAACGAATTATTCAAGGGCACAAACACATATAGGAATGCCAAAGAACTTTATCAATAGCACATACCTTAACATTAATTTTAAGAGCAACATTTGCAAGATACTGTTTGCTCATTTTAAAGACATGTTTTGTCAGACAACACTGGGAAACTAAACCAAGGTCAGTCTCACATATACGCTTCAAGTCACCTGCATCAACAGATGCCAGCAATGAGCAATCATCAAGAAATATGTACCTGCACAAAGATTTATCAACTAAAACTCTGGAGATTAACATCTTAACATGGAGAAGAATATGAAGCAGTTAAGAAACTTTAGTTATTTTAAATGTCCAAATATCACTGGGAAGACCAAATCTAATCATCTATGCTTTACTAAATGAGAAACTATACGCACCATACAAAGAACCATTGTTGTCAGGCAAAATAACAACAAGAAGTTCCAGTTCCTTTCCCTTAAGCTTGTTCGTCACCTCTTTGTACAGAGTCTTCAGTGCTCTCTCAACTTGATCCGGTCGTGCCCCGTGGATAGGAATGACAGGTTCTGGATTAAATACCTATAGGCAACCAGATACCATATCGCTTACTCAATCATCTATATTACTATTATTTTTATCAATAAAAGAAATGCCTTTGTAACAATCAAGTGCCAGGGGGGCCTTTTTCCGATACCATGCCAGAGATCTGACACATCTGTGCCAACTCATGACAAAAACCACGAGCAACACTGTCCTGGACACTTCGAGAAAAGTTCACACAAGCCCAGGAGTTTACTGTTCCTCCGTTCACCATTTTCTGTTTCATGCAAGACAATACCAAAAGTAAGTATGCACCTAAATTTATGCAGATACAGCAAATTGCAAAGAATGCAATCATTTAAAAATTCCATCATTCAGTCTGTACACAAGATCAATGGATCTCGGCAGCACACACATCCACAATAAAAAACACTTATTGTGCATTTATTTAAGGTCACCTTCAACTTTTGGCAGCACCACTTTCATGACTTCATGCATGTGTTGTTTGAGGTGCTATTGCTTTAAAATCACTATAATTTTGAAGTAACTTGAAATTTGGACTTATAGAAAGACAGGGCATGGCAGGCTTGGTCAACAACTGCCCATCTCAACATTCATTCCAACTTTAATGTTGCTTGGAACATAATAGACAATGAAATGAGACAACATTTGAGATGCTGCTTAAAGTTTTTGGGGGCATGGAAAATGACACATGGCCAAACAGTAAGTTTTTCAAGTTACCATCTGCAACACTTGGTATCTGTTTTCATCAATATGATTTGGGTGAATAGATAAAAACCAGACATGCTGTTCATCAATATCATTTGGGTGAATGGCCAAAACCAAATATGCTGCCTTAGAATCCAGTGTCCTGGCATAGTTGCTTGCCTTTCCTAAAGTTGTTAGCATAAAGAAATCAAGCAAATTTAGGGTGGTGGGTCATTTGGCTATTTCTTCAGAAGGACTGAATTATCCAAGAAGACAATTGGCCTGACGGTTAGCTATACAACAGTTACATAAAGATAAGCAATTGAAAGGATCTATGTTCCTTCTAGATGGAAAAATAGTTGATCTTGGTATAGCAAACAAACATTCAGAATCCAATAATTGATACCTCTATTATGATTTACTCCCCAATAGAGAATGTATGTCCCTAGTGATTTTTCTTTGCACCACACCCAAAAAAAATCATTAAAAAGGAAAAAAAAACACATCTTAATAATAACAAGAAGAATATATATATCCTGGGCAGTAACCAGAAAGAACCAATACCTCCTTAGCAATTATGCTTCAAAGTCCACACAACACATTTTTCATGGCCTGACGGTTAAGCTATACAACAGGTTTTACAAGGTTTTCATGAGTTAGTGCAAGAATAACTGTGAATGGATAAATTTCTTGGAATAAAACACCAAACAACAAAAAATTATATTTTATAAAAAAGAACAAATGTGTTTCAAAATTTTAAGAAAGAAAATAGCAAACTTTCATAAAAATTCTAAAAGAAGGTTCAAGATCATCAAACTTGCAATAAACATGGTTTGCATAACTACAGTCCAACCACTAATAATCCAGAGAACAAATATTACAGCCACTGCTTTGACCATATTCTAGGTATTGGCATGCACATTATACACATAGATATCGGTGTTTAGCACTTCTATAAACCAGAGAGCAAAGGATACAAATCAAAGCAATCTTTAACTTGTCCATAGTTAATACCTTGTTCATCATATTCCATTGTCCGACCTGCGGCAAGCAATCTTTCTCCCTTCCAGTATCATGATACTTGAGCTGTAAATGTAGTGTTATGATGAGTCACATAAAAATAATAACTTAGAAAGAAAATGTAATTCTTATAACGTAAAATAATATTGGCAGGTAGCAAGGAAACAACAAAACAGAATGGAGCTTAATCTAAATTGAACAACTCAAGATTACCCAAGGCGGAGGCAAAATCCGAGCTTCAACCGAGGCAAGTCTGTCACTAATTTTGATACCAAATTCCTTTGCATAAGGATCCTCATGATATGCATTGTGATAAACAGTCTGCAAATGAACATTTTAATCTTAGTAACCATCTCAATGATTCTCTAACTGCATGCATAATAATGAAGCTCTCAGAGAATAAGGCTACAAACAAAAGCCTACCATCTTACAAACAAACTAATCCACAGTGCTCTACACTATCTTAGAAGTACAATATCAATGTCATTCCATTTCTGTATTTTATAATAACAAGAAAATAACAAAAAACACATTAACAGATTTAAATGCCTGAGAACAGTCATACTACAGCATGAGTAAATCAATTCCATTTCTTCATTTTTTTAAATGTCACATAATGAAAGGCCAAACAGTATGGTCAAAAGATTATGGATGATAAACCTACAAATACATAATTATTAATAATGTGTAAGTGGATAATTTTACAACAGTATAAGTTATATAAAGAGTTAATCCAATATTTTTAAGAATGGCAAAAATACATGGTAGCTTTCAAAGTTCAAACCAAAGAACCCTTTCTTTGAAACAAGCTAAGGCCTGCATTGTTGGAATGCAGAAAGAAAAAGACCTGTAAAATGTCCATCTCTCGGTCTTTAGGACGCTGGCACGTTACTTTCAACAGGGCAGTGATTTGTCTCTCATTCAATCGTTTGGAGTACCGTTGGCCCTCAACTATTTTGCAAACCTGCCAGAATAAACATATTCAGAAAAACCATCAAGTGCAACAAACTGCTTGAAAAAATAATCCATGTATGGTAGTTTCTACATGTGCATAGAAATTGATATTAGAAATCTGCCTACCTCCATGGGCAAATAGTTTGGCCTTTGCTGATTTCCAACTTGAAGACAAGGCAAGCTAGTATGCTGAATCGTAAACCCATAAGTCTCTTGGAAGTATTCTACTACTGATTTCATCGTTCCTCTTTCATCGACTGGAAACCTACAAAAACAATATAATTGAGGGAAAAGGCTAAAAACCAAAATTACCATGCAGTCATAACACAGCATACAAGTTTCCTTGCATAAACAATTCTCAGTAATTTCACACCAAAACACTAGATATCAAACATCCAAAAGATGTAATCCCATCTTACGTAAGCTCCCGCGTTGGTTGTGATGTTAACCCAGAAATGCGGTATTTCCTACGCATGTTCGCCCTGTGCGTCACCTCAACTTTAACACCTCTCAGTGCCTTTTTAATCTGGTTTTCATCAAGTCCCACAAAATTGGTTTAGTTAGGAGCACATTCACCATATTTTCTGAAACCATTTTACTCGGAACTAAATCTTTAAACAGTTTGAATTGCATATTACAAGTTGAAATTCTAGCAGGAGGCTAAGTACAGGCCTCCACAACAACAACATACTTTTATACGATCAGCATCAGACAATGGCCTTGACACCATATCCCTATTCAAAAGCTGTGCCACAAAATCAATTACGGGCAACGGTTCAATAAAAGCCGTTGAAGACATGTCTGCAGCAAAAATTAGCAAGGTCACACTGTCAATGGGTGTTACACGCAGGTGACTAATTAAAAAGACAGAAGTGAGAAAAAGGTACACTAATATTCAAATATAAAATATACATACCAATGTTAAGCGACAAACCCATTTGAGTGGGCCTGATACTCTGGTAAAATCCACGCCAGCTCTCTAAGCCCTCCCCAAGTTGTTTCCTCGTTCCTAAATCAGGGGAGTAAAAGGACCTCCCAACAGGCGAATACCTGAAATACAAAATTAGATTAAAAACTATTCATTGCACTGACTCTCATTTTTCCAAAAATTACAACGGTAATTCATTTCAACACACCTGTGAGTGGGTAATTCACGTAACACAATATCTAGCACCTGCAGAGCCTCCTGGGGGGCATCTGCCTGTCTCCCTGATAAAAATTGACCTAAATGGTGAAGATCAGCACGAGCTGCAAACTTGATAACCACCTTGAAATTTCTTTCTCTCCTGTGAAGGTTTTCAATAAAAAAATGTTTAGTAACTGTGCCATGTGAATATGCAGATTACTATTGTTGAATAATCTTAAAGCAACAACAACCTTCAACCGTTAGCGTGCATGATAAATCATCATATATTTTGACAGTATAATCTGTCTATGACAATATCAGTTTCGAGCATACCTAAGGCCACCCATACCATCATCCTCATCAACAAGATTGATGCTAAAATCTTTGGAGGTAAAGGGCAGTGCCCCAGCAGTGTACAGGCTCTTGCGACCATCGTATGCAGGTAGCCTCCTGCCCAAATGAGACTCTCGATATAATTTGACCAGCTGCTCCATTACAGCCCTATTGACACCACGAGAAGTGACCTCGGGTGTTATGGAAACCTATATACAACAAAAAGAAAAGTAATCAGTCGAGAATAATTAGTATAAACTAGAAATTGATCAATACAATAAACCCCATTTTGGGGCTCTCGTTCTCTTTTTAAGAGATTTATTAGAAATAAATTAACTGCAGAGATCGGAGAAAATTACCTTGCCTGTGCTGGGTGAATATCAGATGCTAAGCACTCCCTACAACAATCAGGGAATGCTTATTGTAATCTGATATGCACACAGCCCAGGCTTAGAATCTCACGTCAAGGAAGAGTTTAAGAAGTGTTTAGAAGCTTACATCATATTGATGAAGATCTTTATCTGGCAGCTGTGCAAAGAAATGATTTGCTTTGACAATGCACCTCATGCCACTTTTCCCCATGCCTGGACGCATCGGAAACCGCATCCCTTTGCTGGACATTGGAAGTGCAGCGACAACTTGAGAAGTTCCAGCCACGTCAGCTGCAGTATCTTGCAATGTAAGCCTTTGTAACTGCTCCTCCACAGGGCCTGCTGCTTCCGCAGCAGGAGCACTAGATTCAGCAGGAGGATCGCTAGATTCGGCAGGCATCAGAAATTCAGGAACGAATGCTCGGACTTGCATGCCGGTTCCAGCCTGCTCTCCTGCCACAACCTGCTGCTGTTGGTAAGGAGCAGCGGTAGCAGAAAGCGGCTGAAAAGCTTGGGGCAGATCGGGAAATGAAGGCCTAACTGGGCCTGCAGGAGGTGCATAGGGATTAGGCCCTCCCCCACCTCCTCCTCCTCCTCTTCCTCTCCGTCCTCTTCCTCTCCCACCACCTGATTCTCCTCTCCCACCACCTGATTCTCCTCTCCCACCACCTGATTCTCCTCTCCCACCACCAAGTTCACCGCCTCCTCTTCCCCCCATCTGTGGTTGTCTCTGCGGTCCTCCTTGTGGGAACTGCTGCTGGACACCATGAGAAAACCCTGGACCCTGCTGACCCTGGAAAGGCTGCCCACCACCCCAGGCTTGTTGCTGCCCCTGTCCACCACCACGGCCCTGCGGCATATACCCTCCACCCCTGCCCTGCTGCTGGGGGAAGCCCCCTCTTGCAGGTTGCATGAATCCTCCACGGCCTTGTTGTGGATAATGCCTTTCCTGTTGTGGGGCCGCCTGTTGCTGAACGCGAACATCTTGGGACGAGGCTTGAACACGGAAATCCTGAGACGGTACTTGTTGTCGTCCCTGTTCAGAACTCTCCCCCGGCTGAAACCCTTCCCCTTCCTTGGGGGTCTTCTTTCTTCTGGGCATGATTATTCAACTCGGAAAGCTAAAATACCAGACCACGGTGAACTATTCAAAAGCCTGTAAAATAGCCAGGGTTGATTTACCAAGCTCGGCAGCAAAATTTCAAGTACCTCTTATGTACCCTGCGAAAAACATTCAAGAAAGAAAGCATGCCGTTACTTGCAAGATCTTGAATATCATATATGTATAACACATTCATACCAACTCACAACCAGAAAACTTTGACATTTAATCTTCACCCCCCGCCCCGGCTGGCGTAATACTCTCTAATAAATCAAATCTTTAACGTTAAAGTTAACTCTATACAAGAGGAAAAAACACTCAAATCATGTACGATCTCGGGTTAGAGACCAAAAGCCGTTCTTAAGCAGGTTCTCCTCCGGGACTCGAAACACCGGACTACTCGTTTAGAGCAACAACATACGTTACCTTGAAGATGAAAGGCTCCGGCTCGTGAACAGATCCACAGTTTCCAGATAATGCCTGGTCTTCTCGTATTCTAAATAAAGCCCAACTCTGAGAAAATTTAATCACCAAACCCTAAACAGCCGTAGAAGAGAGGGGAGAAAATAAAAATGACAAAAACACTGCGTCCTATGTCCGCCTTCAAACGGCCAAAGACAGCCTGAATCTCCGGCGTTTATAACGCCTCAACGGCAGCGAGTTTACTTCGCGGAAAACGAGAAACGAAGCAACAAGAACCACTAAAAAATAAAAGCTGGACAGCAAAACCTATAGCGAACCCATAGTTGAAAAATATACTGCATATATTTCACCTGTTTAGACTTATTAACTAGTATCGACCGTGCAGCTTGCTGGAAAAGCATTATCTATTGCTATTTTCCTTGCAGCGCTTTCGGCGGGGCGAGGTCCAAAAGCCCTCGGGAATCGTGTCCGCATACCTAAAATTAGTAGAAATCGAACCTTCTTTTATTTACATTTCTTAAAGCAGAAGTAAGGGATTGAGATTCTGAGATTTCTTTACCTTTAGATTTTACGGGACGCCTGAGGGACGGGAACTTGCGACCTGCAGATGCTGTGAAATATTGAGAGGAGGAATGCTGTGAACCTCGCAGTTGTTGGGTCCTCTCACTGAACGAGGAGATACAGAGTTCGAATCCCAGCAACTCTCATCTTCGCTGTACCAGAAGCGAGAATACAATGGAAAATGCTTCCGGGGGCACAATAACACCTTCCATCATAAAAAGAATGCAATAGCCAACCAACTGCTCGGCTTTCTCTCGCTCCAAACGCTTTCCTTTTTTATATTTTTTTCTTTTCCCTTTTTTTAGTATTTTCTCTCTCCACTTACGGAAAATATGGAATATGAGATTAGAACCAGGGACCTAGTAACGTGGATATTCTAAAGGGACGGTCACATGGGGGCTTTTTATTAATAATGTAAAAGCTTATGGTCACAGGGCAGGGAATAGGTCGTTTTTCAAGAACCGTTCCTCTCTTTTGGTTTGGATTCTCTTCGAATGTGTTGTTTTAAGGATTCTGAGAGGAATTTTTTATATTTTCTATAAGAGTTTTTATCTATTAATGTTGTGTTGGGTAAACCTCTAATGCAATGCAAGCAAGATCTTATTTTTAAAAACTAAGCTATTTTTTATCAAAATGGAAGTAAATGAAAACATAAGTAATTCTGGGTGATATTGGTAAAAAGATTTCGAGTAATGATTTAATAACAATTGTTTTGAAGGGTTTAGTGCAAAATTATAAAGTCTTCATTTCAGTACTCTCAGTTAGACCAACGCCTCCTACCTTTGATGAAACGGTTAGTATCCTCCTTCAAGAAGTACCTTTGATGAATTGGCTAGTATCCTCCTTCAAGAAAAAGAAAGAATGAAGAAATCAGGATTCAAGATGAATTGGTTAATATCCTCCTTCAAGAAGAAGAAAGAATGAAGAAATCAGGACTCAAGATGAATTGGTTAATATCCTCCTTCAAGAAGAAGAAAGAATGAAGAAATCAGGACTCAAGTGGCTCTGATAACAAATTAAAATTAGAGAAATTAAACACTTCACAGTGAGACTACGCTCACATTCGCCATATATTAATTTGATCAATTGTATACAAATATATAGGCTAGGATAGCCCCTAACAACCTCTTAAATTTGTGGATCTAAAAACCACTCAAACACAAATCTTGGGTACAATAGAAATATGTTCTAACAGTTTTCTAAATATGGCATTTCGCCATTATTACCCAACACATTTAACTTTTTTTGGTAAAAGAAAATGTTGTAAATCTAGGTAAATAACACCGGAATGTACTTTTGTAGTTAAGTTAGTTATGATGATGATGGTTAACATTGAGATTAAAATTAGTTTATCACAACATTTTTGCCCAACACCCGGGTTCAATATGCAAGTTAGTGAGAATTAGTTATTATTTTACCAATATTGATTCTCTTCTTTGCCCTAATCAAAATAGAGATATTTTTTATCTTCAAGATTAAGGTTAACCACCTCCTTATAATATCTTTATTTTATTTTATCCTCTAATTCTTTAATTTCATTATGCAGACTCATGTGAATTAGTTCTTATTTTACCAATATTGATTATCTTTTTTAGGTGAGTCAAAAGACAGATATTTTTTATCTTCGAGATTAGGGTTAACCACCTCCTTGTTCTTTAATTTCAATATGCAAGCTCATATGCAAGCTCATGAGAATTAGTTCTTATTTTACCAATCTTGATTCTCTTTTTTACTGTATTCAAAACAGAAATATTTTATATCTTCTAGATTAGGGTTAACCACCTCCTTATAATATCTTAATTTTCTCTTATCCTCTAATTTTTTAATTTCATTATGTAGATTCATGTGAATTAGTTCTTATTTTACCAATATTGATTATCTTTTTTAGGCTAGTCAAAACAGAGATATTTTTTATCTTCAACATTAGGGTTAACCACCTCTTTGTTCTTTAATTTCAATATGCAAGCTCATATGAATTAGTTCTTATTTTATCAACATTGATTCTCTTTTATAAGCTAGTTAGAGATCTTTTTTATCTTTAAGATTAGGGTTAACCACTTCCTTATAATATCTTAATTTATTTTATCCTCTAATTTTTTATGGCACCATAGATTATTCTTAAATATAGTTTATACAATATTTCAAAATAACTTTTTCCTTTATTCCCTAATAATTTAAATACTTGACATCATTGTTATAATAATTTTTTATCATGTATTGTTTCAAGGATTTTGAAATAGGATTAAAAACTTTTATATTTTCTATATGAGTTTTTATCAAAAACGTTAAAGTAAGGTTTTCAATAAAATGTATACTTCTTTGGTAAAACGAAAATGTGGTAGATCTAGGCAAACAACACATTAATACACTCATAATTAAATTTTAAGTTAGTTATAATAAATTTGTATAGTGTATTGTTTTAAGGATTTTGAAATAAGATCCATTTTTATTTTTTTTTCAAGTTTATTTTTTGTATTTTCAAGTTTTTATTAAATTTTAAGTTAGTTATAATAAATTTGTATAATGTATTGTTTTAAGGATTTTGAAATAGGATCCATTTTTTTATTTTGAAGTTTTTATCCAAAACATTAGATTGGGATGTTCAATAAGATAGACTATTGATTCATTCCTTCTTGATGATTCACCACATTTATTGGTCTCAAAAGTTGAAAATTAAAAATGATTAGGATAATGATATTCATCCCACAAGTTTTAGATATGAAAGATATACACTTCATATCTCAAAATATAAACTTCAATCATCTTAAAGATACACACTACACTTTTTTGATAAAAGAAAACACCATAAATCTAAGCAAATAACATGGAAATGCATTCATAATTAAATTTTAATTTAGTTATTATAAACTTTTACATCTCTTATTGAACCATAATATAATAAAGTATTTTATTAATGTTTATTTAGGTTATTTTGATTAATCTAAAAAATGTTAAACATTTTTTATGTTAAGAAAAACTAACTCTTTAAGGTTAAACATCTTCCTTTATTTATAAGAAGTTTAGTTATACAACCACTCGTTATTTTTTATCTTCAAGTCAAACACTTTCCTTCACTTATAAGAACTTGAAGTCTACAACCACTTGTTAGACTCCTTATGTAATAACACTTTATAAATATAAACATCACATAAATAACAAGGTCTGATTTGGGCAAATGCAATTCGCAAAGACACAAGTCTCTCCTCAAGTTCTGTAAGTGCACTTACATCTGCTAGTGTTGTATTACATCTTATTCGATCAGGGGTTGCAAACTGTGGCAGTTTTCCATTTTCAAGCGATCATTTGCATGGAAGACAAACTTTCACACTGGAAAATGGTTTATCCTGGGCTGTCAAGCGGAGGTATTCTGCTTGCAAATCAGGCGTGAAAGACTTATTGTTTTTTGAAAAATTCAATTGTTCACAAATTGCACATGCAATGGAAGGAGTGTCTTTAATTTGTTTCATGTAGTTTTGTCTTGCATTTTTCTTTCGCAGGGAAGTATTCGTAGAAATTGTTTCCTGGTTTTCATTACTACTACTGCATGGTGTTGTTTGTAGATCACGAAGTCGTACAGTTGCATCACCATTCTGGGATATGCAATCGCACCTATTTATGCTTTGTTCTGCACGACCAAATTTCTTTACATTGTCATATGTGAGTTTCTCTCTAAAAGGAAGTGTACCAATGTATTTTTTTCTCTCGCACATGACCTTTTTCAAGCTGTGGTAACTTAGTCTACGTTTCTTGCCCAAGGGTAGGATGAGCTGGTGGCAACTGGGATGAATTTCACTTTCACCCAGTTTATGAGAAACTACTTTACATTTTTTGTTTAAGGTCTCTATGACCTTATCAGAAGTCGGGTGAATTTGACGAATACTTTTTTTCAAATTGTGATAACTTACTCTACGTTTTTTGTCTAAGCCGTCTATGGCCTCATCTCAACTGTCATGAATTTTACGCATGTTTTTTTTGTTCAAGCCCTGTCTGCCCATATCGCAACTGGGAGGACTTTCATTTTCACAAAAAAAGCATTCCACGTGTATGCAAATTCGATGTCGTTTGGGTGGCATGGACAGTCAACCCTGAACTACCGATATGTGCAAGCAAAGGTCCATAATGGATATGTGTTGTATCTGTTTTCAACGAAAGGATGTCAATTGTTCGATCACAATTTGAATCAATAACCCAAGAATGGACAATGGCATCTGACAAGGGCAACCAAACCTGGATATTAACCCTGAATATGACAGACAACCATTGCAAACAGAATCTGCAACCCTCCATACGCCCTTTTTCATATGGAAGTGCCATGTTCACAAGGTATTCCCGCCAACTTCCAACTGCCAGCATATTTTCTACGAGATATGGGCAAAGGTGTTGATGCAAGCACCTAAAAGCATGTTGGTTGCCGCCTATAATTGCATTGCAAAAGGACTGTACAATGTAAAGTCACAACGACTAAACATCAAATTATGTTGGTACCAAACAACAAATTGCATTAAACAGACTATCTCCACAGCTAGACACAACGTTTGTTGCCAGCTGTAAACCATGGCAATCTATGTCATGCAAAATCCCTCTGCATTGTGATTGAAGGTCTTTGCAAATAACAGACAAGTAGATACGAGGACCTTCTATATTGCATATGGGCATTTCTCTGTACACCAGTGGTTCATAATGGCCACTGAGGGCACTGGCATCATGGAACAAGATGCAATATGGATTGTCAAATGCAATTTTATTGAATAGTAGATATCTTTTTTTCTTGTCAAGGACCAAATGGCAACTGGTATATTCAGCCAGTTAGACAGCCATCGTATACAAAATGTATCTCCCCAAAGTCCCCTCTCATGCGGAGGAAGAATTGGAGATGCAGACAATCGCATTTTTAAAAAATACGTACTGACATCTTGTATTCCATGCAACTGCCGAAGAAAATCAGATTCTAGTTCGTATTCATAGGACTGCAAAGCCTCGGCATCGCCATTTTTAAAACAGGTCAAGAAATAATCTATCAATCCATTGCACAGCTTTGTCGACGAATAGCGGAAATGCAATAGAACCTGGAATGTATCAAAAAGGTAATCCCCAACAGTATACGAGAATGTATCCAATCTAAAAAGCGCATTGCTATGAAAAACCACGTCAATGTTGTCATGTACAATGGACTGTGCACCTATTTCGTACTCAACATCTATTACCTCGTTCATCTCTTCAACTGTCACTTTGAAGCTATTTGCTACATAGTTTCACTTTCTATGAAAATAGAGAAAAGCAGGAGAAAAAAATAAAAGGTAGCAAAATAGGAAAAAAAAAACAAAGCAGGGCACCAATTCCCGTATGTAGCTTTGAACCTTCTTCTTCTCAACTTCAATCCCCCCTAGTCCCCACAGCAGATGACAAGAAAACAAAGAAATAAATAAAACAATAATTTTACTCAGCAAAAATAGAACAGGTAGACGCAGTGTTAACACCCACAGAATGAAAGTATACCCTGCGTACAGACCCCGCTCGATGGTTCCCTCTTCTGATGGCTCCCTACTACTTTTCGTAAAGCCCTATGCATTGCAAGACACATGCTTTCCAGGAACATAAACTAAGACCACAGACAAAGATGGTGGGACTGCCACCATTGAAAAACAACAACAACAGGGAAACTTACCCGTCAACAAAGGACAACAAGAGCTCAGCCCCAAAAACTGCAAACCGCGACAACAGGTCCAACAGCTTGCAAAATTGAAAAACAACAAACCTGTGAACAACCACGAAGAGATTTAACTGCAATTGCAGGACCTCAACTTTGCAAAGCTGAATCAAACAAGAACCAGAACCATGGAACGAAGCACCGAACAAGGATCAAACACTTGAGCACCGATGTCGACCATGAACGAAACTGTATTGCAACCCATTTGTACAATAATCATTTAACACTGCCAGAGCTGKTAGGTAAACAATTAAGACTGTCAGGACCGTCAAAGGGCATAGGCCTGTGCAAGCATTTAAGAAAATATGCAGCGTGGCAAGCTTGTTCTCTCGAAGCACGGAACAATAAAGCAAAAAGAAAACATAGTAATACGGTAGAGAATGTATTCTACCCAACAGAAAATGCTAAGGGAGACATTTGAACTAATGCTAGCATTAATCCACCGTCGACCAATGCATAATAAAATATATAATTCAAAAAGACCATATACTACCAAATACTTTGGACAGGTCAAGATATTTAACATTGGGAACAGTGAAGGCTGCAATAAGACCTCCAATCCTTTGTCCAATCAGATCTTGACAAACATGATACTTTTTATTATATTAAAATCGATGTCTTCACTTCCCTTGTTCCAACAATAGACAATATGTAAATATTTATGGTCAATGCACGATCTAATACCAGGTCAACGATTTATCGATCGCTATAGTCCCTCTACGCCTACGACAGGGACTAATAAGCACTATCAAATTATCACTAAAAAAAATTGTGATTTTCATTTAACAAAGATAACCAATGTGAAAGATAAGTTGTCAAAGGAAAAGAAATTGAAGACATTGATTTTGGGTTTGAAAAATTCTAGCAAAATTAAACCACAAAGTTACACATTCTCACATAACGCATCCACTTATTTATACCAGAGGGGGGTAGGGTATGTATACCTCCGTAGACTTTACCAGTCAAATCGCTGAGCAGAGGGGGGTCCCTTGTCCCACAAACAAGGGGGTCTCATACATCAATTTGGTGTGGCTTGATCGTGACCTTAAAAATAGATTATTATTATTATTATTATTATATTTTTATGTTTTATTAATTAAGAATAATTATGAATCCACATTCCATATTCTCCACATAACACATCTACTTATTTATAATTTTATGTTTTATTAATTAAAAATAATTATGAATCCACATTCGATATGGACAAAGTAAAAATTTTGATTATAATGAATAAAGAAAATCAATAAATTAAAATTATGAAGTTAGTATTTAAATATAAGTATAAATTTACAATAAAATTTTAATTAAGAAATATTTAAATTTTCAATTTTTTTTATAAAATAAAATAAAATTTAATTATCAATATTATAAAAAAACATATAAATTAAACCTTTACATTTATCAAAATTCAATCCAAATAACTAAGACAATAACTTGGAAGTTAACCTTCCAAAATATTTCTAAATAGATATTTAATTGCTTAATTTGTGGTTATCAAAATTCAATCCAAATGATTAAGACAATAACTTGGAAGTTAACCTTCCAAAATATTTCTAAATAGATATTTATTGCTTAACTTTTGGTTGGCATGGTGGGATTGAAATTCCTACCACGTCATCTTTGTTAAAAAAGAAAATAATAATAATTTAACATACACATAGATTCCCCCAATCCTCATAAAGCATCTATTATGACAGTAAAGTAAGTAATCTTGGAATAGCATGTTGAAGTAACTTTTAACTAAAATGAGAGTGAAATTGCTATTTCTCATGAAAAGTATTTGTTAGCTTAGTAATGAGATCTTGTGAGTTGGTCAAGATTCCTTGTTCAAATAGATTGCATGGCTTATAATGTGAATTAGGAAAGGTTGCAATTGTATGGTCAATGTGAGTTGGTCAAGATCCCTTGTTCAAATAGATTGTATGTCTTATAATGTGAATAGGAAAAGTTGCAATTGGATGGTCATCAACATAAGATGTTTGTCTTGACTAACATAAGATACTTGCCTTAACCAACAAATTTATTCAAGAAACCCAAACCTAATCCCCACCAAATACCAAATATGGAAGCCATGTCTGCACATAATCTCATGTAAGGGAATAACCCTCAATTGAGAAAGTCTTCCCATCCCATCTCATCCTTTTTCATATGACCATAATCTTAATATTTTTCTTTTCAGGGGGTAAATTTTAATATAACGCACCAAAAAAAACTTTTATATTATCTTTCTCTATCCCAGATAAAATTTACATTAACATATAATATATTTATAATAATTGCAAGTCATACTATTACGATAACATAACATATATTGTTATTAAAATTTCATTTTACATTAATAATGTGTTCAATTAATTACGATAACATAACATAGATTGTTATTAAAATTTCATTTTACATTAATAATGTGTTCAATTAATTACGATAACATAACATAGATTGTTATTAAAATTTCATTTTACATTAATAATGTGTTCAACTTAGAAAGAACACAAAATAAATATGAGTGGCAATCTCTCTCATTTTTTTAATTAAAAACCTTTCATACGACCCTTGCCTTCCTCGTCAAATACAAAAACCACATCTCCTTGTAATTCCATGTTCAAGAACCTCACTCAACTCACAAAAACCACAAAACAAATATCACCAATTGCAAGGCCTCGCAAATACAATCATCTCCCCCCATTTACGTGACTAAGAACAAAAACCCTAAAACCTTTGAATTTCTCCCACTCTCCATCATGCCATGCACAAGGCATATACTCATAAAGATGCTCGGTCTTGGCCTATTGGGGAATCATGGAAGACACCATTTTGTAGAATAAAGATACTATTAAAAAAAATGTCCAATCAAAATTTAGGGAGAAAATGTGGTGTGATAAAGAGTTCGAGGAAAAAAGAAAATTAAGGTATTGCAAGGATGTAATCAACCCTAATCTAGAAGATCAAAATTATCTATCTGTTTTGCCAAGTGTTAAGAAAAAAAAATAAGCATTGTTGAGATAAGAACAAATTCTCACGAGCTCCATAGTGAAACTGGGAGTTGGTCAATTCCTAAAACGCCATGGGATGAAAGAGTGTCACCTTTGTGACACTAAGAAGGTTGAAGATGAAAAGCACTTTCTCTTAGATTGTCCATCCTATTCCCATATTAGATCTCATTTTCAAAATATTTGTCACACTACCAACCTTCCTAACCTCTTAACTCAACAAAAGTATGATGATCTTGGAAAGCTTCTCTTAATGATTTTCGAGCACAAAAACAAAATTCTAAAGACTTGCAAGTAATCACTTACCCTCTTAAGTTCTTATAGACCAATTCAGTCTTAGTGGACGTTAATCATCATCACAAACGAAAAAAAAAACACAGTCTAAATGTACATTCGAGTTTTAACGAACATATTTTCCGATCAATTTTTACTGAAATCCAGACAAAAATTGTTGGAACTCCATATTTGAGTTATTGAATCTGTATAATTCGAGTGGCTTGAGGGTTTTTTAGGGTGTTGAATTCATTTATGCATTCAAAAATGCAATTTAAACAACAAAAAATGGAGATTTCACCAAGATCTGTTTCGTTGGATTCCGGTGAAAAAGTTAAAAAAGTCAAATGTTTAGACAATGCCCAAAAAAAATATGATCCCAAACATTTCTTTCCTCTGTAAAATATAGAGCCCATGTCAACATACAATCCCATCAAGTCATGCATCTTTTCGCAACTTATCAAAACATTCAAATTGTTCATAAACATGAAACGAGTTAAAAATTACACAAAACATTGGCTTTAAAAATTCTTCATGCAATGCATACCCAAAAACAATACGAACACACAATCCCATTCGAATGCGCTTTGGCGTGTGTTGTTTGGTAAGACTTGAAAATAAGCGGCAAATGGGCCGGGTACGATTCTTGTAGCCTGATTTCAGGCTTATGGGCAATCTTGACAATCCCATTCGAAGAAATCACCTTCTAGGGTTTAAGGGAATATTGGGATCTTCATATGTTTGGATTTGTTACACAATTTTATCTTAACCCATATCTATTAAGCATGGAGAGGGTCAAATAAAACCCATTAAATTGTTCATTTTTTACATTGCTCAAGTTTAGATTACTCCATGTTTCAATGCCCAAACCTATAGGTGTTTAAAATATACTTGGTTAAGATGGATTTATGTCCGATTATTTTTGTGACATTGTTTACTTTTTATGTTTTGGTTAGCATTAAAGTCGAACGCCAATTATTTTCTATTTTATATTAAATAATAATAATATATTTTAAGGTTATACCTTAGTTAGCCATCGAGTATCGACATATAATACCCCCTTGTTTGTGGGACAAGGGATCCCCTCTATGTAGAAACTTCACTACTTACTTTAGAAAGATGTAAATACTCTACCCTCCTCCGTGCAACAATTTGACAACTTACTTTACGAAAAATGTATGTATCCTTCCCCTCTCTGATTTGAACATGTGACTTTCAAAGAGGAAACACATGTTCTTAACTATTAAGCTCACTCAAGCATTATTCACATAGTAGTGCCCATCAATGTAGAGTCGTTATGTGTGTCTAACATGGAGGATGTATGACTTCCCAAAGTTGGTTTCCCTTTATCATCAAAAAAACTTAATACATATCCAATATACCAACTCAAGCATTATTCACACACTAGGACCCATCGATGTAAAGTCCTTGTATGTATCCAAGAAAGAGGGTGTTAGGACCCATCGATGTAAAGTCCTTGTATGTATCCAAGAAAGAGGGTGTTAGGACCCATCGATGTAAAATCCTTGTTTGAGCTCCGAAAGTTAATTTTCCCCAATGTACCAAATTATTCTAAATAAACATTAAAAAATAATTTAGCATTTAACATAAATATCTCTCCCATCCCAAACTATAATAAGGCTTTGGTTCTATCACTCTCATCTTCCTCTCATTTCTTAACCCCTCATATGACCAAAACCGAACCTAACCTTCAAACTCAAAAACCCTAATTTAGGTCTCTTGCCCCTCTCTTCCATCAATCCTACAACAAAAGCAAATTGAAAAAGAGCTCCCCAAGCACTCCCATTAGCCAAAAAAGCAGATGCCACCGTCCACTTCCCCGCGGGTCGTTTTCATCGTCGCTTAACGGTCACGCACATTTCCAAAGTATAATATTCCGAAAATACAAAGCTCAACAATGACAATAATATTACAAAAGTAGAAAATGATAAAAGGTCAATAATGACTAATAACGTCCCATAAATGGAAAAATCGTCGAATAATTACAGCACGTAAAAAGACAAGTTATCAATTATGACAGTGTATTAGACGATTAACCCCCCACGTTTAACATCCACTAATATTTATCTTCCACGTTCACTTTGGCATGTGAATGGCTCCCCATTCGCTACGCGCCGGCCCATGCCAGTTGGCAACCAATCATAACACAGCACGTTACCGTACATAAGTCTGCTCGGCTTTTACCGCAGTGTAAATATGCAATTTACTCCCAACGGACAGGACCACCGCATGCTCATAAATTCCAAGCACCCTCGCTTTTCCCGACGGCCGGAATCGAATCACGCCAACCCCCGCTGCCGCCGGACCCACAGGATTCCGGCAACCTTAATCCCCCAATATCTAACGGTGACCAGAGCCTGCAGAGCGAAAAAGCCGAGCACCTCCCCGCCGTCGGATCCCATTAAAGCAGCAACCGCCCGGCACCGACAATGCCTTCTTACCATTAGTTGCTAATGGGCGGCTGTACACATGAAGGAAAAGAAAATGCTAGTGCTCCCAGACTGTTCACTGAGATAGCCAGAAAACGGTTTTGATGGGGACGGATGCGATGCCGTAAAAGAAAAACGCCACGTCACGCTTCCCCAAAGTTAAAAAATTAACAACAATTATAAAATATAATTAATCGCCAGCTGCGCCACTCCCTATGCGTACTGGCATGTGCGTGGGCTTCACACGGCTAGTTTACTTTTACCGAGCGTTTAGATACTTCTCGAGATTCGAGCGCGTGACCACCCAAGTAGCAGTTAAGTTTCTGATATGATCATTGTGTACGGTGGACATCATGATGTTAATGATGATAGGGAACACATCCTTTCCATGCACAGCCTCCCCCTCACCCCCGACCTGGGCCTGCTGCATGAGACGAATGTCTGCTTTGCATTTTCTGAAAATCTTCACAATTATTCTTTTTTTTAATGCATTGGCGTTACAAATAGCCCAAGATGTTGGTTTATTAACAGCAGTTTCTCTAGTAATAATTAATAATTATTTGATTAATAATAATAATAGTAATTTATTTTTTAAGGTTACGGTCAAACCAGACACCTATATTTGTGTGGAGTCAAGGAAACTCAATGATAATTACTAGTTTCCTCTCCAGACTATCAAAAGTTATCAAACTCAACAAATGGAACATATGCAAAGAGGGTGAAGTAGAAGATTGGAACTAACCTCCACTGCCCAATCAACCTAGATGCAGAATAAGTATGAGATGATTAGATTGGTTCATCCTCTATTTTGTTACTTTTTTTATAATGCTTTTAGCAAGTTTTTCTAGTAATCATAGGGTAGAAATGGAGGCACCGTGCCTCTTTGGTTTTAACTCAACGTCCATAAACTATAGAACAATATCAATCATTGGTTGTAATAGTTTAACCCGCATATCTAGTTGGTTCTTCCAACTATATGTTAGCTTTTGGGTTACTCCAAAAAAATTTACATCATGTTTGGTGCTGCTTCACGAGATTTAGGTATGTGGTGTATATTCAACTCTTAGATGGTTCGAGATGGATTTGCATATGGGAGATGGTCCATGATGGATTGGCACATTGGAGATGGTTTACTCAATGGTTGCTTGAATTTAGTTGGGTGCTTGCTTGGTATTCTTCCCTAGGACATTGGAGTTCTCTTGACATCTTGGGTGATGTCCTTCATGATGGCCACATGTAGATGATTACTTGCTTGGAGAATGCCCTACTTGGGAGGAGGAGCATTGTAGATCCTGGAGGAGGGCATAAGGCCCTAGATAGCACATGATAGCTTGCATTCTTGTATGGAGGCTTGGAGTTGGCTTGAGGATGTCTGAGTTGCAATAGTGTTAGTGCGAGGGGAGTGGACCCAATGGAGTACATGGCTTAGGAGGACTGATGGAATCCAAGTAGGTTTGTGGTAGAGGAGTGTTGACACACATTGTGTAGCTACATCATCTTGGAGCCCTTATTGTGTACAACATTACCTTGGAGCTTGACATGTGTTTCCTTGGAGTGTAGTGCTCCACTTGTGTGACTACATGTGTTATTGTAGGTTGTTTGTAAGGGCATTAGCCCATATTTGTATTTCCAACCTCCCTTACCTCTTGTATACATAGAGGAAGGAGAGAGTCCTTTTATTATCATCATCATTTCACTATTTACTTTATAGTTGTTTTTATGGAGGAAGTTGTTAGGGTTCATGAGGAAACCCTAAGAGGAGTTATGAAGTCTATAGAGGTTGTCTTGGTTTAAAGCTTTGTATCCTATATTAGTTGGTGGACTGTGTCTTCTTCCTTGAGATCCCCTTGAACCACATTGATTGTCATTCTTTGATTAGAGGCCCCTGATTAGGTTCCTTTGCTCAAGTTCACAACCATGTTTCCAACATATTAAATTCAACGTCCAAAGTGGCAAATTGTTATTTTTGCAAACAAGTGTACTCGTGATCGAGGCAATTTGGGAGATGCATTGGTGCTCATTTTTGCGAACCTTTGTGGTTACTAAGAAGAGGAGAGTCCTATTGCATTGGATAGATTCTTCATGATTTTGAAGAACTCTTCGAATTTCTTGTAATTCCCTGAAATCCATAGAGGCAACACATAGACAGGGATGCCAATCCAAAGCCAAATTCCACCCAGAGAACCCCTGAAAGAGAGAAACAACCCCACAAATCAACAAAATCACCACCAAGACTCTATAAGATCCATGGTTTCTAAAGGCTAATAAACCTGCTAAGCCTAAACACAATAGAGCTAGGAGGTCGAACCATGAGAGGAGGAACCCACATCACTAGAGTACAAATGTTCATTGTGACTGAGTCTCATAGAACCAAGGTGACAAGAACAAATTCTGATCGAGAGTGCATAAATTCCTAAAAACCCAATGTGCAAAAGGAGCCCAAGGACCAAAGGAACATGTATAAGGCATCCATATAAACTATATCCACTATACCATAATTCCAAATGACCATGCAAAGGATGATTATGTTTCTTACTAGGCGGTTGATGGACGATGAACTGGGCTCTCAAGTTCCTTGCTTCACATTCCCTTTCAAAGTTCCATTACCCCACCTATGCTGATATAACTCCCAACTAACAATTCGAGAGTCTTCCCTTCTATAAGTTTGAGCATGAGAAGGGGGGTGTGCCTATCTCATCAAATTTAATTGCCTTGCCATGGGGCTAGGGATAGGGGAGGCATGACATATGTTGATTAAATATAGTGGTACATGCCCTTGTGTGCATGAATATGCAATTAAGAAATGACTTGATAACTTGAGATTTCATTGATCCTTAACACCCCCATTTTCAAAATGGTATTGGCGAGCAAGTCCGCTTGGGAATTATGCTCCCTCAATATTTGATAGAATGAAATCTTTTGAAAGAAACACACCTCCTTTTGAGAGCGAGCAAGGGCAGATGCTAATTTGTTATTGGTTATGATAAATTTGGAAGCCATCAGTTTGATGATTGTGCTTGAGTCTCCTATGACAATCGAAGATTTGATTATGGAATCAATAGCAATACTCAAACCCTGAAGAAGATGGTTGTTGGTGGAATTCCCTAAACTCCGARCTAAATCTCCAATATAGTATGTTCTGACATATCCCTAGAATTGTAGTGCATTTGTACGTGTTTTCACTTCTAATGTTCATAAATGTATCGTTGGAGAACCATAACTTGTTCCCGAAGCATCTAAGTCAACAACAAAGCGCCATACTCCTCTAATAATTTTAGAACCCCATCTAATCCTATTATAATTCTAGAAACCAAGAATAAGTTATTTCAATTTTTCTTCCAATATCAATAACAATCTCCCTACACCTTTCATCCTTATACAAATAAGATTAAAATTTATCAATAATTAATAAATTTATTAACTTAGTACATCTTTATAATAGCAACAAAATGTAAATGCACTCTATACGAGACCCATGCATTTTTCCCAAAACCTTCTTAATTAATTTAAGATAATTTATACTTTTCTAATTGTTAATAATAGGAATGCCAACTTAGTCAAAGATAAAGATTCATTAATTATTTTTCTAATATGTGAGTAAATATGGTAATTATGTTTACCGTATAATAAGGTCAACTTTGGTTTATCATAATATTTTTAAGGATCGAATAACATGAAAATGCAATTTTCAAGATTTGTTTTGTTGTTATTTTTTTTTAATCTTTTTTTAAATGAGTAATAAGTAATAGAGTTCGATTTTATTTTAATGTTTTGAAAAAAATTTAATGTTTTTGTAAGTTGACATTTTCAAAGAAAGTATTTTTCATCTTTTACTATTTTCGTCTCATAGATGTAACAATTTATTTTTTTTGTGTCAAGGTGTTTTAGGTATTATTTAATGCTTAGTTTAATTGTGAAGCTCACAGGAATTGTTCTTATTTTTGCAATATGTATTTTTTTTTCAAGCCAGTAACAATAAAAATATATTTTAGATATTTCGATTTGGGATTAATGAATTCTTTGTAATAATTCAACTTTCTCTTATTCTTAATCTTTTTATCGCTCAACATACTTTCTTTAAACTAATATGATAACACTTTTAACAATATTGATATAGTGGACAGTGTCCTCCTCCATGTTGGGAATGCGTTGTGGTTTTCCTCCACTTTTTGGCATGTTTAGCGGTTTTCAGCCAATGGTTTTTCGGGCCATTGTAATCTACTCTTACTCAAGGGATTATGGTTGTAACCTAATTTGGGTTGATGAATTAGGGTTTTGGATGTCACGGGATACCTATATACTATATTGTGAATGGTGAAGTTAATATAATGAACAAGATAGAGGTGTGGCTCTAAGGTTTGCTAGTTTTCCCGTTTAAGGGTTTCGAGGGTACATATTTGTGTATTGTTGTGTGTGTTGTTGTTGTTATTTCTATTTTGCTTGAGAATCTGTATGAATTGTTTCACTTCAAAGCTTTAAAACTTACACTCCATTATTCCATAATGGTTTGACCAATAAAGTTGTAATATCTCCAAGTGCACTAGGCTGGGATATTATGATCTTTGGTGCAATTATGTTGTTTTTGGTTGTGTGCTTTTGTCAAATAGTTTGCATTACATATGTCTTGATGTTATAAATTGATTGACAACTTTCGTTAATAAGTCAAGAGAAATAACCAATTGCCTTCCAAAAGATTGTGGTGTTATGAGCCCCAACCATGCTCCGCCTTGCCTTTGACCTTGGTCCCCCGCCCTGGTTGTGGCCCTCCCAGAGTCATATCTAAGAGGGGAGCCTCCTCCTCCCCCCCACCTCCTCCCTCCCTTCTCTTTGTTGTGCAACTGGCTTTCAAAGCCATCGTCGATGGTTTCCACCCTCCTAGACGTCGTCAACAGGTCTCGAAATTTGTGAAAAAACTAGACGTGATTCTTGAAGTTTTATTATCCTCAGCTGGTCCTCGCCTCAAATTTATTGCCCTCTATGTTCGTGGACTTCTAAGATAGTTCACGGGCTTATGGCCATCCCCCAAAGCCATGAATCACTGGGTTCAAAACAATTGGAAAGTCTTGATAAAAGGAAGATTGGACATTACCTTTTGCGGACGAGGTTTTTACACCTTTATTTTCGAACTTCAAGAAGACATGGATTTAATCTTCAGAAATGGGCCTTATTTCATGGGTTCCTGGGGAATGTACCTCAACAAGTGGATGCTGGATTTTTATCTTGAAGTAGACATCCCTTCTTCTGTTCATGTTTGGGTGCGACTTCCACATCTATCGCTGCATTGTTGGGATGACGACTCTACAAGAAGAATAAGGAACTCTATGGGAAGATATGTAGATCGAACAGAACCAAAAGATAAAATGTGCACATGTGCGAGGCTCTATGTTGAAGTAGATCTTGAGAGAGGACTCCATGAGGCTATCAAGCTAACTGTGGATTATGAAGAGCTTCCTTTCAAATGCAAGCAATTTCACGAATACGAGCATTTCGCCAAAAATTGCCCCAAAGTTCAAGCAACAGAAACTCTTGGGAACAAGGAAGAACAATAGTGGATCGTCCAAAAGAAATTTGGGTCGAACTGGCATCCCAAATGGTTTGGACCTTCGGGGTCAGCATCGCCTTCCCCCCATGCCCTCGACCCCTTCCACTTCGCCCCCCCAGCCACACACCTCTGTCTCGGCCCCCCTCCNTATGAAGAGCTTCCTTTCAAATGCAAGCAATTTCACGAATACGAGCATTTCGCCAAAAATTGCCCCAAAGTTCAAGCAACAGAAACTCTTGGGAACAAGGAAGAACAATAGTGGATCGTCCAAAAGAAATTTGGGTCGAACTGACATCCTGAATGGTTTGGACCTTCGGGGTCAGCATCACCTTCCCCCCATGCCCTCGACCCCT
>SNQJ01S0025982.1:0-22111 GCA_010110895.2 Picea sitchensis
TCAATCAGATCAAGCTATATATTGGTGATATTGGTCCATTTTCATTTGTTTTTTATTTTTGTTATTATGCTCATGTTTTCTTTTAGTTTTTGTTTAATTCTTGTTAATAGTTTAGTTGTTTCTTTCTAACCTTTTACCATACAACTGTCATGACTAGCAGAGCCCAACTAGGCATGTAAGCACTCACTTTTTTCTCACACATCGACGAAAAGAGTGCAAACAGTAATCTTTAATTTCTTTACATTATCATTCTTATGAGCTCCAACTCCTCTTGAGGCTACAACCTCTGTTTTACAAGCAGCAACTTGTTGAGAGCACCAACTCTCTGGTTTCTTTAGCACCCACTATAAGGAAGCTACAAATCCCTATGTTCAAGCACCCACTTGAAACTCTGAGGACACCAGTCCTCCCTACCACCTCCCTACCACCCTGAAATATAAATCTTTTCTTTTCATTAATTTATCATAGTGATACAACATTTATCTATGGCTTACTAGTCTCATCACTGTTCTGCTACACTGCTCTACTCTGCCTGCATCAGTGTCTCTCTACTCGCATCTCTTATGCTTTATATTATTCTTCCTTTTATGATCTGTGTGCCATGTCCATTCTATGCGCTATGCCTCTTCTGTGCATTTTAGTTGTTGCACATAGCCTACTTCTACTCCCATGAATCACACTCAACAATAGCTCACATCTCTTCTTTGTTCTATGTTTTTATACTCTCTGTTCTCCTTCTGCATTCTTGATGTCGTGCCTCTTCTATACTCTTTAGATCCTTTTCTCCTCTCGTTTCTACCCACAACTATAGTTAACCAAAAGAGAACACCTCTTCTTTGTTCTACATGTTTTTTTCACGTCGAGTCCTCTGCCTGATCATCATAAAAACTCTTCATCTTCTCTGTCAATTACACTCAGTGTGTTCATCATATATAGGCATTATGCTCAGATTCCTTTTCTTCTCTAGCTGTCGAAACTCTTCATCTTCTCTGTCAGTTATAGCCAGTCAATTTTGGCTTCTTTGGCTTCTATGCCCCTTCCCTCGCATGACCATCGATGGTGACCAAACGGTTATTCATAAGGCGCTTCCCGATTTATGTCTAGTGAGCGTTGGATCCATTTCACGATATGATCTTGGGATATGAGCTTCATGTGACCATGCGATTGCGAGTGTGTCCATAAGCGGTTTGAGGGAAACCCGCTTTTCACCCCATAATTCACTATGAGCCTCCACGCATCCTTTCTAAAAACCATGGTTTCAATTGCGACCCACTCATGAAACATTAAGGCCTGAGCATGTTTTGGACCCGTAATGGAGAACAACTGTCGATCTCATGACAATGCTTTTGAATGGACAGTTCAGATCTATCTTCTCAAGTCTATGGACCAGATATCTCCTTCCTAAATCAACAACTAAGATTTACTTCATGATCCGGGCTCCGAGAGTTTCAAATCTCAAACCCTGTTGCTACTGACTGGATATCTTCTGAAACGGAAGATCTACTGACATTTTT
Source organism: Picea sitchensis (assembly GCA_010110895.2). NCBI lineage: Eukaryota > Viridiplantae > Streptophyta > Pinopsida > Pinales > Pinaceae > Picea > Picea sitchensis. The sequence goes on from SNQJ01S0025982.1 coordinate 1,515, forward strand.
CCTCTTCAATCGACGATCAAGATTTCCTCCATGAGTCCAACCTTCAGGCCTTTCAATTCTCAAACTCTCCTTTCTCCTGGAGCATTTCACCCGGAGTCCATGATCCAATGACGTGTGTCCCTCTCGGATCAATGGTCGATATATCCTTTGGGTCTTCGGACTTCGAAGATTTCAATTCTCAACCTCCTCTTTCTCAAAAATCTTTTAGTCGGAGTCCACAAATTCCTTCCATGTGTCCTCTTCGAATCAACATTCCTCATTCACTTCAGGACTTCGACACTTTGGCTCTTCGTGAGTTCAGTCCTTCGGCCTTTCAGGACTTTGGACTTCAAGACTTTGGAACTCTATCCTTCACGCTAGTGGTGAAAATCCCGAAGTAAAAATCTCAGAGTGACGCCACTTAATTATGTCACTTGATGATGTGTCATGAGCCTAGTAGCTTCCATGTGTCACTTGGATTTGTGATTTGCACGTACTTGAAGTGCCGAATCAACTTGACACTTGTCATTGTGTGGTTGCACCACGTGTCCTTGCTAATGTAGTCATGTTGACGTGGTCTACCACATGTCCATGCTGACGTGGTCTGCCACATTTCCTTAAGGACAAGATTTGCTGACATAATCTGTTGACGTAGATCTCCCTGATCTAATGGTCATCATCTGATCTCCAAATCCAACGGTCCTTATTCATTTCAGATTTTCGGGCTTTGGGTTTTTCAAATATCAAACTTTCTGGGGCATAACCTCCTCGCATATTTATATCCGAAGTGAATGTTGTTCGTTCGATCAGAATATTAGATCAACGACTCGATATTTCTGCGATGTAAATTTGCTAGCTTATCATGTCCTTCCACTCGAACTTGATTCGACGATTGATGGGACTTCGCATTCTGGGGATTTCAAATCTCAAAATTTCCTGAGTGTAAACTCCTCGCATCTTTAGACCTGAACTAAACGTTGTTCATCGATCATGTTCTCAAATCAACGGCTCAATGTTTCTACACGCTCCTCTTGTCTGGACACTGATCCAATGGCCACTGTCTCTCCTCCTCCTGACCTTACGCTTCCTCCCGAGATTTTATCTCTGCACACTCACGCTATTACTCCTGAGCTTTGATTTTCATACTGTTTGTTTCTTCTTCTGAACTTATTCTTTACCTATTTTAAAATCATTGTTGCTTTACTCATTGTTGCTTTACTTGCCTGTAAACATACCATCGTCGTTGTTGTTCTTGCCATCAATGGCAAGCACACACTTTCCTGTAAATTGTGCCAACACCAAGTCCTTCATCTCAAATTTAGAAGTCAATGCTCTCTTGCATTCAACAATAAGTCTTTCCGAACCAGTGAGGAATAAGTCATCCACATATAGGACCAAGATTGGGCACTCATCACCAACAATGTGATAATATAGGTTTGGATCAGAAACACTTTTTTTGAAGCCCAAACTCATCAAGAATCCATCCATATTCTCGTACCAAGAACGAGGTGACTGCTTTAGTACATACATGATTTTCTTCAACCTGTACACATGATATTTCTCATCGCGTATCATGAATCCTTCTGGTTTCTTGATGTAAACTTCTTCCTCAATCTCACCATTGAGAAATGTTGTTTGTACATCCATATGATGTAGTTTCCAACCCATGGATGAAGCTAGTGCAATCATAGTACAGATGGAGGCGTATCGGGCTACTGGAGAAAATGTCTCCTAATAATCAATTCCCTCCACCTATGAGAATCCTCTAGCTACAAATATCACTTTGTATTTCTTGACACTTCCATCAGTTGCATGCTTGAATTTATAGATCGACTTGGAAGTTACTACAGACTTCCCTTCTGGTCTAGGAACAATATCCCACACATCATTCTTCAAGATGGACTGATACTCTTCTTCCATGGCATCTTGTCATACCTACTGACCTATCTCTTCTCCATGACAAGAAGGCTCAGTATCAATGATGTGGCTCATGGATGAAAAATAGCTCGAAAATCTCTTTGGTCTCTTGCTCTATCAGAATGTGCCTTGAGGAGTTGCATGTCCCTCTACCTCCTACAGAGTTTGTCGAGCCTAGGTAGGTCTTTTATGGCCTACTGCAATGTCTCTGGGAACATCAACTGGAGCAAATGGATCAAGTGGAACAACTGGATCAAGTGGAGCAATGGATGTCCCCCTCTGAACTACTGAAGGGGGAGAAGGTATTGTCTCTCTTTAAATATCCATATGAGATTCTCTAGATCTTTGAAATGATATCTCTTATTCAAAGATGACACCTTTTCTCATCTCAATCTATCTCTGACCAGGGATGTAGATTTGGTAAGCCTTTGAATATTTATTGTATCCCACAAATGTACCCTTTCTTCCTGAGGGGTCTAGATTGGATATCTTTTCTTTGGTTACATGAAGATATACTGGACATCCAAATATCTTGAAGTGTCCTACCTCATGATTCATTCTAGTGAAGGCTTCTTCAGGAGTCATGTTCTTCAAAATCCGATGAGGACTCCTATTTTGACCATATATTTTTGTCATGGATGCTTATGCCCATAGAATCATAGGTAGATGTTGATCATGTATCATTGCTTTGGTTGCTTCAATGATGGTTCTGGTCTTCCTCCTTCTCAAATAGTTTTTACTCCCTCTAAGTCAAGTGAATCCCTCTGAAGTCTAAAGGATAAACATCTTCCTTTGTTTTTAACCTTCCTAGAACAAAAAAACAACCGAAAAGAAAAAAGACAAGAATATCTCCTAGAGGAGAATAATGAGTACATCTCTAGAATAAAATTCATTTAAGGATTGTTTTCACATCTACAATGCCTACTTGTAATGTAGCAAACTTAGAAATGTAGGTTAGAGGCATGATAGTTAAAAAAATCAAACCTGCAGTATTCACTTCCAGTTTGTTGTTCCTCTGAATGCACTGATATCCCTCTGGATCCACGATTACATCAAAGGTTCCTTCCTCCTGCAAGTACCTTCATGAAAATGATACAAATAGTATATACAAGTTCATACCTGAGAGTGTTTATATGAAGAGGAAGGATTAATATTTTATGTCTTCATCTCTATGATGTGGCTCTAGATATGTCTTCCAATATTCTTCATGTAGTCTGAAGTTGCTTGATTCCTCAAGCCTATCTTCCAATAGAATTATGTTCTTCATGGTTTGCAGGTTCTTCCACAAACCCTTAGCAACTATGCTATGAAACCTAATGGCAAGGCTAGAAAGCTTAGGTTTCGTTGGACTTATGACTACCAACAATAATCCTTAAGAGAGTCATAGGAACACTGAGCTATAGAACTTCTTCAATGGGTTGTAGAAACTCTAAAACTGAAATTTCTGCAGAAAATCGTGGAACCCTAGAAACCCTAGGGCCAAAAATCCAAAATCTCAGAATTGCAATACGAGAGTTGTTGGAGGTACATTGAGGGAGGCTTTACACCCCTATGCAATTTTTATCCCCAACATTTCAATATTAAGTGTTGGAACACCCAAAAAGAGAGGGTCGTATGAATTTCTGGAAACCCTAGGAGGGTCATACGGTTCTTCATAAGAGAGAGGACGATTGCTAGAAGCTTGTAAAATGGATTAGTCAAGACCTATGCTCTGAAACCATGTTGAATTTTCACTATGATTGGCTCAAGAATGAGTTTTATTTCATTTTAGTCATGTACTTGAACCATAAACAAATGCAACTACACCATTCACAATTGCTGCAATAACCAAGATCACAAGAAGAAATACAATGCAAAAGAACATCAGAAATATCCTTGGAAAACCCTTCTCAACAAGGGAGAAAAACATAACAATCCTTTTCTATATTCTCAAGAGAAGATCCTCCAACCATGAAACCTTAATGCACATAAGAGGTTCTCTACTACCTTGAAACTTGTGCCCAAGAGAGGTGCGCACTTCAGCCCTAGAATGTACTTGCTGAAATTATGAAATAACAAGTGACTTGTGTGTTTTCTCAATGGGGAAATCACCTTTATTTATACTATACTGGATAGACAAAAAGTGGTGTCTATTGGCACAATAGGGTCGACCTCAATAACTTAGAAAATAACTAATTATTACAATAAACATTAATTATCTTTCACATATGGTGGGGTCAACCACCCTTTACATCACAATTAGGGTTACAATTAAATATTAATCTTAGACAATATTGCAAGGGATCTCACATATCCACTAGTGCTCAGCCACTAGGGGCACTTCAACCTATGCTCAGCCACAAGGACATCCTACTCAAAATATCTCTATCTCACTGAGTCCACAAGAGAATAATCTGGAGTACCATCTCAATCCTGACTCAACTGAGTCCACAAGGCAAGAGACCACATGTCATAACAACTCAGTCCAGATTCTGACACACACCCATCACATGGGAACCTTCACTCCACACATGGGTACGCATCATTTCATCTCAATACAGAGATTAATGACACATCCATCTCATGGGAATCCTGACTCCACACAGGGACACACATCATCTCATCTCAGTCCAGAGAGGAATGACAAACCCATCGCATGGGCACACCTAACACATGGGCTCTCTCACAGGTCGACTCAACTTAGTCTCAGAGGAGAATGTGTCCTAGAGGATGTCTCACAAAGTTGTAATCATCAACAATTTGGACTAGGATAGATCTTTGGAAAGATGGAAAAAAGTAGAGCATAATAACACAACAAGAATTGAAAGATTGAAGGTCGAAGTTCTCAGAAAATGTAGAACACAGAAGAAGCCCAAACTTGATTAAAGAACGGACTATGCTATGTTCCAATAATCATCTCTCAATCTACATGATTCGAAACCAATATGAGAATATATTGACGGAAATATGAGACAGAGGAGGAGAATATCAGATGAAATTAATCAGTAGGATAACACCAGAAACACCCAGAATAGCTCGAGGAACAAAACATGACACCGATGGGAAGAGTTGATAAAAAAAAAAAATTTAGTGAATATGTTTTGCAAACTGCCTTAGGTAAAAACTGACCACCTACAAGACTCTTCGGCTCCTTTTTGGAACTCCCACATATTCATTTTTGAAAAATGTAAAAGAAATTTGAAATGACAAATGACAAAATGAAAGGGGAAAACAAAGTGAACAATCACTAGAGTTGAAGAGTCACTCTTGTCTTATAAAAGAAGACTCATTGGATGTAATAAAGGAATTTTTACCATTGTATATTAGTTAATACTTTTATTTCTTAATATATGAAGATCAAAAGGAATTTTTGAAGTCATAATTATTTGCAAATGTTTGTGGGACTAGTATACACTTGTATTTGTGATTTAAGTTTTCTGGGTATTGATCATATGGACTATTTATGTGCTTGATATTTAGAATTCTTATGTTGTTGTGATTTATGATGAGTGCAGGGATGAGGTTACATGTCTCTTCTTCAATTATTTGAGATGATATTTGAACTATCATTGTATTAACATATTCTTGACTGATATGAACTATTTCTACTATCAAAATATCATTTTAAGTTGTGCTCCTCTATTAGCTTTGTTCCTGCGAGACATGTTAGAAGTATTTAAGTTAGATTAGTTTGATTTAAATTTATAGTAAATTTAGAATTAATTAGAACCCTTTGGGGAGAATTTCATTGTCTTTCCCTTTTTATTCTTTTGATTCTTAGTGGAAATGAGGCCCACATACTGGTCAGAAATGCTACACCAAACTAGAGTAGGTCTAATTGGGAACTTCCATCGAGAATTCTCCCTTACCTGCTTCAAAGGCCATTTGGACCCATCAACACTATTGTTAGCAAGCTTTCATAAAAAGAAACCTACTTGCATAAAGGAAATACATTGGCCATGAAATCAAATTACAAAATTAAATGAAAACATATGAAATAAAAGGACTACCATGATCTATTTGGAGTGAGCTCAATTCTCCCAAGAACAAGGTAGCAAACTACTCTACAACATTGTAAACTAAATCAAGACATACTACTAATAGAACTAAATAATTTCAAATTATATGAAGAGAAATACCAAGAACATTATTCTATTCCATCATAATATGGACATATGTGTAACATTCATGTTTCCCCCAACCTATAATTAATCATAATTTATGATTTCCATGCAATGGATTGCAAATATTGTAAATTTATTATTGTTTAATTGTAAACGTCGATGGTTGACTTATGGGTAAAGATTTAAATCACTATCCATGATATCAATAGAGGAATGAGGGGAAGTTCTATTAAGTTAAAGGACCCCAAGCCACCTTGCGGAAAGATTAATTGGAAACACTCAGGTTATTTTCCCTTATCTCGGATAACAAGGAAAGTCAGTTAATGAGGGGGGGTTGGTAGTTAAACAAACCAACCACCCCAATGATTGGAAGTATGGAGGGTTGATAGAAGGGACATGAAGCGGTAATCTAGATGACAGTAGGAAAGATCACCACGGGTCCCCAGGATTGACCCATGAGTTTCCTTCTAACAGAATAAATAGAAGGATAGGTTGAGTGTCGAAGTTATGTGTGAAACCTACATATGGAGGGGAGAGATAAAGGAAAGAAAGGGGAGATTGGGGCCTATGAGGAAGTGTTATAACTCAAAATGCCACTCCTATGCATTTCTTATGTTGGCATACTCATTCATACATTTGCCAACACTTTTTTCTAGAGTTCTTCTCAAAAACCAAGTTTTTGCATGGCATACAAAACTTTATGCATAGGCAGAGTGCATGCATACGCTAGCTTCATGACTAAAATCCTGCGTACATACGCTTGCTTCATAACTGAAAGCATGTGTGTACTCTAAAAAGTGACAAAACAATATAAAATATGTGCTTTCTGACGGATTTTACGGGCTATCTTAGGTTTTGCAACCATCTTACCTTCTGTAGCCCTTTTGGAAACAAATTAACCATCATTTTATCATATAAATAGGGCCCTAGGGGGGTCATTTGTATATATCAAATAAGAGGCAAGAGAACTCTGCTAAATTTTCTCCCTTCTATTCCAATCCTTCTACATTTTTCTATGAGTTTCATCCTCAACATTCCCTTCCATCCATCCTCCTGATACCATCCATCCTTGTCCCTTGTATTGGCATGTTGGTGGCGAGGATACTATTGGGAATAGTGCAGTTGGAGATAAAGTAGAGGAACCCAGGTGAGGTTCTTGGAGCAACGCCAACAAAACTCAAGTTGTAACTTCCTATTCTATTATTAATAAAAGAGAAAACTTCTTGTCCCAAATCTTTATGTCTATGTGTTTGTGTTTATGAATGCTTTCATGAATAAATAACCCTTTAGATGATATTTATAGTTATTCATATGTTGTCATAGTTTGTTCTATAGCATTGTTTCAGGCCAACTTTGGGAGGAGGACTACAATCTTGGAACAAACAACAATTGGAAGGGATCGAAAACAAGCGTAAGGACTTAAGGTACACATTTCAATCTTCTTTATTTTCCCTTAATTATCGTAAGGTATTGTTGGATTTGGGTAGAATTGAAGCTTTTATGTCTTTTAAGGTGTCAAGGCTCTACCTAGTCGCTAGACCCAGATTAGGGGGATTTTCCCCATAGCATAATTGGCAACTCTACTGGGGAATCTCTCTAGCGTCTTGTTAGGATATTTTCTTTTTGGCTTGAATTCCTATTTTTTTTTTGTTTTTGTTTAGTGTTCTAAGTTTGTTTGGGTCTCTGGTCACCTTCTAAGTGCTTACCAGCCTCCCTGATTTGGGTGGTCTGTTTGAATATTTTTCTTTTTTTCGATAATTTTTAGTCATGTGCGTTCCCTGTTCTATACCCAAACCATGTACATATGCATTCTTCTATATACACAACATGTGTACATACGCAGTCTGACTATGCATAGCACACGTGTCTGTCATCTTGAGGGGTTTTCTAAAAAAAAATCATTTTCTTTTACGAAACCTTTGGTTCCTCAGGTCTTCCTAAATTCCAGAGGCCTCTGTTGACCATTGTTTGTCTAGGTTCAAGGCTCAGATAATTTATGAAATTGCAAAGAAATCCTCTTGTATAGATTTCTTTGTCTTTCCGTGTTTTCAAGCATTTTTGGCTTATTTTTACCTTGAATTTTAAGAAAAATGAGTTGCATTTTAAAAAACAATTCCCCCTGATGGTCGGGGGCCATGAATAATGTATTTTGTAATTTATTTTAGCATCTTTTGTTAGTTTTTCTTTGATTGAAATAAAATAAAATAAAATAAAACCTAGTTTTTATGCTACTTAGGTCTCTTTCTTTCTTTGCATTTATTTGCATTGTTATTTGAAAAAGAAAAAAGAATTAGCATAGGGTTGTGTTTTCTTCTCATCTTGAAATAATTTCAAAAGAAGAATAAGAAAGAAAATCCTTTCATTTTCTCTTTGGTTTCACTTGAAAGTTGGATTGTGCAGTTTGCATGGAAAGGAGAAAAGATTACATCTTTAGGTTTAAAGGATTGTTCATGCTTTTTCTTTCTTGAAACTCTTTGCATTGGAAGAATTAGTGTAAAGTTTTATTTGCCAGTGTTCTTATAAGCTTCATTTTTGCAAGAGTCTAAAAAAAAAAAAGTTTCACTAACGCACCCTTGATAAATCAAGCCACTAAAATTAACTCTTAATGTTAAAATCAATTAGACTTTTTCATTTACAGGGTACACAAACTAGACTAGGCTTTAGGGCCTTGGATTAGGTGTGGAAAGGAAACTCTCCAAGGCCACTTAAAAAACTTAAGAGTCTTAGTTAGGGAGAGTTAAATTCCAGTGTCGTAAAATTTAGCTGGGACCCCCCTTTAACACAGGTTCTAAACATGAGGTTGCATGAGGAAAGGCAGAGATAGCCCATTCAAAGCCATACCAAGCGTAGTGGGGATCGTATTTGAGGGTCATTCTTGGGATTCTGTTGAATGAATCTAACTATGGAGCTTCATGGACCTCGAATCCATTCAGGATACTCAGTTGTCTTCTCGACCATTTTATTTCAGTACCCTTGAAAGGCTTCAGACATGGTTATCCTACTCATATGATCTACCCGATTGTCGATTGTACCCACCTGGTGATTGACTGCAAGTTGGAAACTTAGTTTCCTTTTTATAGGTACTTACACAGGTGACTACGGTGGCATACTGTGGTACCCAGGATAGATATCATACCATGCTTCACAAATTATACCCAAAGGGTGTTTCCATGTTCAATTTACACTTGCACCCATAAGTTTCTAGTGTTGGTTGGCGTAATTGTTCTTCCTACCTTTTGCTTGATTTATATTTAGTGATTTTTTAGTGGTGTGCTTTGTGCTCCTTAGTTTTCCATAGAGAGTTAGTCAATAATTTATTCAGGTCTCTGATGTAAGGTGGTAGACCACCCACTACACCAATCGTGAGGACTTTTAGGTGTTTCATTTAGAAACGTGGAGCCACCTCCTTATAGGGGTATATTTATATACCATTGATTTACCAGAGTCAGTGTGTGAGACTTTTATGGACTTGAATGATCCTGCAAGGGAAGAACCTATGCATAGGATATTCATGGCCAAAGTTCTTGATGATACCAACCAAGGAACCCCATTGCAAGGGGATTCTTGTGCTTTTCCTTTCTTTGGAAAAGTAGGTTTTCCTTTGATGGCCACTTTAAACATTCCTAGGTTGAATGTGGGACTACCGATTTGGTTGGGTACCATTCCAAATGTCCCTAATGCTCTTGACACTTATCAAAAAATAACCTTATGTCATGGGCATCATGTTGATGTTCCTTCATCAACAAAGTCTTCTTCACCTCCTTCTGCATTCCCTGGTGAAAGTCTAGCTACTAGTAACTGGAAGTCTAAATGAAATAAAAAGAGGAATAATAAGAAGAAGAAATCACCAACCTCTACAAGTCATGTTGGAGATAGGTCATCAACCTCTGCAAGTCATGTTGAATACCAACACCCAGCCTCTGCAGGTCATGATGGGGGAAAGCACCCAACCTCTGTAAGTCATGCTGGGGGGAAATTCCAGTGACTGCTAATATTACTGGAGATAGGTTTGCAGCCTCTTCGAGTCATGTTATCGACCAATCACCAACCATTGCAAGTCATGTTGGGGTAATGAACCTAGTCCCTATGATTCATACTGGAATTCAACAACCAACCTCTACTAGTCATGTTGGAGAGTTGTCAACAACCTCTGCGAGTCATGTTGAGGACAAGCAACCAACCACTACTAGTCATGTTGGGGGCATTGATGCTATGAAGAAACCTAGAAGGATAGGACATAAGCCTAAGTTCCCTTGTAATCTTTACAAGGGATATCACCTTACTCATATTTTCCTTGGAATTACAAAGGCACAAATATTGTGGTCCATGTATGAAAGCTCTTGTTATTTTGAGTCTTCTCCGGTTTCCCCACAATCTATTCATCCTTTGGTTGATGAAGTGGTCATGCTGATGTAATATTCAGTCGATCCCACTCCTTTTTTGGGGTGTGATGCACCTTCATACCATGTTGTATTTCATCCTATTCAACCAGTGGTTGAGGAAGTGGTTGTGCCAATGCAATCTCTGGTCGATCCCATGTTTCTCTTGGAGAGTGTCGAGTCTACCAAAGTGGTCACGCCAATGCAATATTCAGCTTATCCCACTCTTCTCTAGGAGAGTGTCGAGTCTACCAAAGTAGTCATGCCGATGAAATATTTGGTTGATCCCACTCTTCTGATGGGGAGTGATGTGTCTATCGACTATGTTTTTAGCATTTCTAGTTCAGTACTATAAGAATAAGGGGGCATTCCTCTCACTTCGAGCACACCCCCTCCAAGTCCTAGGATGGTTTCCTTTGATTGGAATGACTTTGTTGAGCCTCATATTCCATCTTCTGCACCCTTTGAAATAAGGGTTGAAGTTAATTCAATTTTTTTTTATCTATGTATTGTAGATGAAGGAGACTCCACAAGTATTGTATCCTCCTCGGCTTGTCAAGATCTGGGTTTTCCCGAGCTTGTGTTTGCATCACAGGAGCTATTGGATTTCGATAGATGTCCTAGTGAATATTTGGGGACAGGGATGATTCTAAGGATGAAAGTTTATTTTAAAATGTAGAAACCTTGGCTAATCTTACTAATCCTTCATATGCCAAGTATAAATGATTGGCGATATTTTTGTAAAAATATTCAAATTTATAAGGATTTTATATATCTTTTATAAAATTTTGGCGATTTTTAAGGTAAAATAATTTTATCCTATAGAATTTGGGCGAATTATTTTTAAAATAGCGAATCTCGATTTTGGAAAAACCATGGAAAATTAGCCCATGAGTGAAATTTAGCCCCTAAAATCATCCCTGTTTGGGGATTATTCCTCAGTTTTCTATCTCATTAGGTGGGAAGATTGTCCTTGTCAATGTTATAGTGGTGCAAGGACTGTTAGATTTCAATATGCTCCTTGGGAATGATTATGTATATGCTATGAACATTGTGGTGTCTATGCTCTTCTGGGTGATGTATTTCCCTCACAATGGAAGCATTCTCACTATCGACAAACTAGCATCTGATAATCACCATCCTAATTTAGTGTTAGTTCAGGCTTCCCCTCTATATGTTCCTAGTATTCGTGTAGACTCTACCCCCACAAAGGTAAATTACATGGCATCTTATCCTCGATGTTCAATTTATTTTGGGAAGGAGCCTATGAAATCATGTTTTCCTTCTCAAGACATGGTCTCAACAATTGATCATTTTTTTAATCCAATGGGGGCATGGGAGACCTTGCTTCCCCCTCTTGTTCTGAGTGATATTAAGTTTCCTTTTGAGTCTGATCTCACTATTTGTAGATGCTCAAGCCCTTGTTCTTGTGATTCTTCACTGATAGACTTTTCCATTCCTGGCCAGAACCTCCATTATCATATGGAATATGGTCAGTTTTCTTTACCCTTTGGGACTGTCAACCCTCCTCATTCGCATGATTTCTCGGATATTGAATTTCCTTCGTATGAGGCTATCCTTGAATCCATGACTACAGATTGTATATTGTGGGAAGACTTACACCATGGTTTGTTTTTTCTTCCCTTTTGGGAGGCTTTCCAGGTTGACTATTGAAGAGAATCTTGGTCAGAGCCTAGCAGCGGGCTCTACTTGAACTAGTACCATGCATGAGCCCTAAGGTTTTGCAGTTCCTTATATCATATCGTATAGTCCAGGTTTGTTGCTTTCAAGTTTTGTATTTAATAGAACCTCTTATTTTCTGAAGTTTCTATCTATATTGGATTTGTTAACTTCTAGATGAGTGTTATTGGCCTTATATGTAGGATCTTGGAGAAATTTTTCTTTGACATTTGTTCATCGTATCGATCTGTTCTAACATGTATTGACCTCAAAACTGACATATAGGTTAGATTTTTCCCTACTTGCATTTTTGTATTATCTGTTTCTTGATTCATTTGGGCCTTGGGGTCGACCCTAATGAATTGTGACACCAACCTTCCTTGTTGATAAGTGTGTCATACTTTATGTGGTAGAGCCTTCCTTCCATGAGAATCCTAGTTAGAGCCTTGTTTTCCATTTGGTGCACATGCCAAAGTACTTCATAGGAATGGGAGTCTTGTTTAGTCCCACCATGACTTTGTGTTGAATTCTCATCCTTCTTCTTAATCATTTTTCTAGCCTATACCCTTGGCACTCCCCTAGAGCATAGTTTTTCTTCTTTCAAGATCACATAAACCATGAAAGTAAAATTTGGTGAGAGATTATTTATACTTTTCGGCCTCGATTAGATTACATACGAAAAGGATTCCCTTCTTTAAGCTCTTTTCAGACTCTCTAAAATTGAAAACATTGTCGACTGATCTTGTTGCCAGTCATGCTCACCAAAGTGAAATTTGAAGGAACATATGTTTGATGATAGTTTACCCATTTTTCAGTCTGAATGTCTATTTTTATGAAAAAGGTATGCCCTAGGAGCTACGGTTGTCTAGGAGAGTATTCTCAAGTGTAATTTTAACCCTTTTTTGGGCCTGAGGGACTAAATTAGCGAAAAAGGGCCATACTCCCTAGTTTTGGTTTATCACTTTTTCAGGCCTTAGAGATTATTTACGAAAAAGAAACCCCTTGGAGTCTTCTTTAAGCCCTTTTCAGACTCCCTAAACAAGAAAATATCGTCGAGTGACCGTGTTTCTTTCGCACTCGTTAATTGGTCTAGAAAGAACATCTATTTGGCATAAGTTTAACCCTTTTTCCGGTCAATAGATTACGCAGGAAAAAGGTACGCCTTGGGAGACACGTCTCACCGGAAGAGTTCTCTTAAGTTATGTTTTATACTTTTTTGGGCTCAGGGGACTAAATTTATGAAAAAAGGACGAGGGATTCAATAGTTAATCTCTTTTCAGACTCCTTAAAATTGAAAATATAGTCAAGTGATGTTGTCTCTATCACACTCGATACAATGGTTTTGAAGAGACGTACTTTTGGTATAAGTTTAACCCTTTTCCAAACCGACTGGACTAAGTATGAAAAAACAATACTCTGGCCCTAGTTACTAGAAGATTTCTCCTTGGTATGATTTTATTCTTTTTTAGGCCTTGGAAACTAAACTTACAAAAAATATCACTCTAGAGTCTTCTTTTACTAGTTTTTTAAACTCTCTAAAAGTGAAAAACCATCGACCTTACCTTCTCTGTGCTCGTAAAACTTTACATTGAAGGAGGCTCATTGTTTCAATATGAAAATTTCATTGCGTGTCTCACTCTTGGATATTTTGCCTAATGTCGGCTCCATTTTGTTTTTGCTAAACTTTTAGAGCATTCCTTAGGTGCAGGCCTTGCAACATTTTTTCCCCTGCGATGTGACACCTTGACCCACGGAGGAATTTTCCCAAGTGTCCTTATCTTGCACATGTCTCCTTGCACTAAGCATCAGTATGTTCCATGCTCTTTGAACTAGTTTTCTTTCCCATGACACTCATTCCTCATTTGTAACATAGAATTGTTTTATTCTTTTTCAAACATGTTAAATACGAGAAAAAGACAAAAAAAACAAATATTCCAAAAAGAGGGGATGAGGAAACATTCTCTTTTGTTGGAAGCAATCTAGTAACCCTTGGACAGAGCAAATCCTTTAGTTTTGTCAACAAGCATTGGGATCTGTTATGGCCTTAGGAAGTTGTTCTCATTACATAGAGTTACTCTTCTGTTTGGTTACTCTTCCAAACATGTGGATAGTTTGTGGTGCCCCCTGTGCCACAAACTTATGTAAATAATATGTTACCTAAGTCTTTTCATATATCATGCTCTTATCCAAGGGGAAGTCTTGCAACCTGAGTTGGCCATTCTGTGATAAGTATCTTGACATTCATGAGTCGGTCATCCCGAGAGTCTTGTCAAGTTCACATCCAAAATAGATGAAGTTATGTGCTTGATGTTCAAAGTCCTCCAGTATTTCCACGACAGCATGTTGAATACCTCAGAGTAGTGAGTCTTATACTCCTATTATACTCCTACCTAATTTTTGAAGATCTTGAAGCTATTTCTCGAGTTATGAAGTTATCATCTCCAACCACAAGCATTAATGCCTCTTGAAGATTTCTATGACATTGTATATCTTTCGATGATTTTGAGATGTAGATCCATTGTGTATTGTTTGAGGATACACTTTATATAGGAATCAAATTTCTCATGTAGCCATGATTACTATATATATGACATGTGTTTGTAGTGTACTTGATTGGAAGCCATGCTTAGCTTGTCCCGAGCATGGGAATGTCTACCTCGGTGATTATTATTATCTTATTGAAGATGATGCACTCACAAATACTTGCTTAGGTTTACTCGACTCCAGTGCTTTCCCACTTTATTAACTATGTTGTAATGTATTTTGGCCATCAATTTCTCTTTTGACCTCACACATTAGGGGGCATATGTTATAACTCAAAATGCCACTACTATGCATTTTTTGTGTTGGCCTACTCATTCATACATATACCAACCCTTTTTGCTAGAGTTCTTCTAACAAAATATGTTTTTTCATGGCACATGTGCCCTGATGCATAGGAAGAGTGCATACATATGCTATTTGCATGCCTAAAATCCCACGTACATACACTTGTTGCATAATTGAAAGCATGTGTGTACTCTAAAAAGTGACAAAAAAATATAAAATCTACGCTTTCCGACAAAGTTTACGGGCTATCTTAGGTTTTGAAACCATCTTACCTCTTGTAGTCCTTCTGGCATTGAATTAACCATCATTTTCTCATATAAATAAGGCTCTAGGGGGTCATTTGGATATATCAAACAAGAGGCAAGATAACTCTTCCAAATTTTCTCCCTTGTATTCCAAGCCTTATGCATTCTGCTCTGAGATTCATCCTCAGCATTCCCTTCCATCCATCCTCCTTATACCATCCATCCTTTTCCCTTGTATTTTCATGTTGGTGTTGAGGATAATATTGGGAATAGTGCACTTGGAGACAAAGTAGAGGAATCCAAGTGAGGTTCGTTGAGCGGCGCCAACAAAACTTAGGTTGTAACTTCCAATTTTTTTATTAATAAAAGAGAAAACTTCTTGTCCCATATATTTATTTCTATGTGTTTGTGTTTATGAATGTTTTCATGAATAACTAAACCTTTAGATGATTTTGATAGTTATGCATATGATGTCATAGTTTGTTTTGTAGCATTGTTTCAAGCCATCTTTGGGAGGAGGCCTACAATCCTGGAATGGACAACAATTGAAAGGGATCGACAACAGTTGTAAGGACTTAAGGTACACATTTAAATCTTATTTATTTTCCATTAATTATCGTAAGGTCTTGTTGGATTTGGGTAGAATAGAAGCTTTTCTGTGTTTTAAGGTGTCAAGGCTCTACCTAGTCGCTAGACCCATATTAGGGGTATTTTCCCCATAGCAAGAATATAGCGGGGGAAAATAATACACGATTGCATGAAATAGAAGAATCATAGAACTCGTAGAAGAGTTTGGAGCTGGAGCATAGAAGACCTGGAAAACATGACCTGAGCTAAGAAGGTTGCAAGCTTGATGCTGAGAAGGCCTCTGATAAACCTTAAAGAGGCCTGGTCTAGGTGGGTGTAAGGAAAATCTCTACCTAGAGTAGAGTGAAAGAGAGTAACCTTCAAATATTACCGAGAAACTAAGAAAGATTCCCTAGTGATATCATGGCTTGGTACAGGGGTGGTTAGAATACTAAGAGTGAAAGCATCTGAGCCTGCGGTTGGGTGGAAAGGAGAACACCCATAGTCAATTGGTTGACTATCAATTGTAATAGATAAGTATTTCATAGACTCTATGTAATTGAATTAAAATGCATGATTGAATGCGTGTACTTGCACCATACATATACATACTTAATTATAGAGATGATGCTTATTATAATTACAAGATTCTACATTTAAGTGATGGTAATATGGTAAGAATGGTTCATGCCCTGCACAACTGAATACAAGCATTCTGTAATGTTATAAGATAAAGGAATGAACTTAATTTTATGATTCCCACGTGTTCAATCTATATGTGTGTGTGTGTGTGTGTGTGTGTAACCATTGTTGGGATGGGAAATCCATGAATGGAAATTAGGATCATGAGTTAATAGTTGAACGTAAGGGAAAGATCCAAAAGATACCTTCTTCAATGGTTTAAGTCTTGAATTGGATGGAAAAACCATGTTTTGAGATCGAAGGAATCACAATTGCTAGATTGATGGAGAGAATATATCCTGACCCTTTATCAGAGTAGGTTTCCATGCCTGTAGAGGATGTACCCGAGTTAATATGGACCCTTAATCAGGAAATAACCCAGAATTAACCTCTGTCATGATCATTGTGCTCTCATGTTAAGCGATATTTGGGAGAGAGGTAACGACAATGTGATGTACCCTGCTAATCTTAAACCCCAACGTGTCCAGAAGTTGGTAGGTGTCATCCTGTGAATGGCAACAAGTATTTAGCTAGTGGGACATAGCACAATCCCTTGAGTGAAATATGTCTTAGACATTCATTTTATCCTTAGACGTCAGACTAAAAGTATGAACGATATGGATTTTTTATCGGAGTACATCTAAGATATGATCTCGGTTATTGATCGACATGGAAGCCCTTAGACATTAACGAGAGAAGAGATGACATCATGCTAAGGTTGTGTTGATGTCATGAGACTACGTGTACGAGGAACCCACGTGGAGTCCTGCATTTGGTTGAGGTATTAAGGAGTGGGTCCATGTAAACTTTAAGAATTGGAAAGGTGAGGTGAATGGGTTTACGAGTCCGCCAACCCGCAAACCCGACAAACTCACAAAATAATCTAAGTGTTGATACTTCTCTGGCGGACTTATGGAGAAGACATATAAAATTTTATGTTTGCAAGTCCTTGAGTTCACATAGAAAAAAAAGAGGCTAAGTGTTGAGACTCCTTAGATGGACTTATGAAGGGAATAATTATGCATTCGTGAGTCCGTGAGACCGCATAGATGGAAAAAAAATCTAAGTGTTGAGACTTTTCAGGCGGAGTTATGAAAGGAATAATTATTCCTGTTCAACAATAGAGTTATTCCAATAGAGGATGAACACCTTCAATAACCACTCACATAACTAGATCAAAGATCAACACACCGATGTTTTCACATGGTAAAACCCCTACGGGAAAACATCCACGGCCCCAGCCAACGCAGCCACTTGGAGCAGTTTATTAATGCAAAGAAAAAGATTACAGAGAGAGTTTACAAGAGAGTTTCTCACAATCGATCATAAGAAAATGGCCCTCCATGCTCTTTAAATAGAGATCATGGACCAATCGGGTGTTAAGCCATGGATCAATTGTCATTAAGATCAAGGAGAGTATGAACCATTGGATCACTCTATGTCGGGAACATATCGTGACCGTCGGATTTCCTAACTACAAATGCATACTAAATAAACACACTAAGAAAGACACTTTTACCTAACGACACATTAGAACAAATAGATCTTAACTAACTCCTAAGTGTCTAAATATCCTAACATACCCCCTTAAGAACAACTTGGGATAGGATTGAAGGATTTACAATGTTGACACAATAGGAGAAGGAAGGAGGAATTAGAGCCTATACCCCCTTAATGACAACTTTGTGAACTCCTAACATAGATCGAAGTTTGGAAAACTTCATTTTTGTAAGAGACTTTGTGAAAATGTCTACAACTTGATCTTCTGTAGGAAAAAAGAGCACTTCAATAACTTGATTATGAATGAGATTTCTAATGAAGTGCATGTGTAGCTCGATGTGCTTGATGCACTGATGTTGAATTGGGTCTTTGGCAAGCTTTATGGCACTTTGATTGTCGCACCAAAGGCTGGTTGGATGCTGCTACTCGAATCCAAACTTGGAAAGGATCTATCGAAGCCACAAGGCTTCCTGACTTGCATTTACCGCTACTTGGTACTCTACTTCTGCTGAAGAAATTGCAATAGCATGTTGTTTCTTACAAGCCCAAGTGATAGGTCCTGAACCAAGGCTGAAAACATAACCTACAGTAGACTTCTGATCACGAGGGTTGTTGACCTAATCTGAATCAGTGAAACCAACCAATAAAGGAGTCCCCACTGAACTGTAATGTATCCCGAACTAAACCGTACCACGGACATAGCGAAGTATCCTTTTAGCTGCTTTCCAATGGCTTTCATGGGGTGTTTTCATATGCCGAGCAACAAGACCAAGAGAAAAGGAAAGATCAGGACGAGTATGAGTCATGTATAGGAGGCTACCAACTAATTGACGGTACAGGGTGGCATCAACTTCAAGAGAAGTATAGGTGGAAGTAAGATTGACTCCAAACTGGAAGGGAGAAGGGTTTGGTTTACAATCATCCATGTGAAAGAAAAGAAGAAGGTCACAAGTATACTTAGATTGGGAAAGAAAAAATTCCTTCATTGGATTGCAAAACTTGGAGGCCAAGGAAATAGTGCAAAAATCCTAAGTCAGTCATTTCAAATTTCTTCTTAAGGCTAGTTTTCACATGGTTTAAAATTTTTGGTTAACTACTAGTAAGGATAAGGTCATCAACATAAAGGACAAGGATTATGAGATGGCTTCCTACTTTCTTGGTATAGACATTAGGATCATAATGGTATCTAGAGAATCTAGTGGCAATAATAAAGTTGTCAATTTTGGCATACCAAGCTTGGGTAGCTTTCTTGAGATCATAAAGAGATTTCTTGAGGCGAAAAACAAGGCTAGAGTTATTCTGGACATAGCCAAGAGGTTGTTTCATGTAGATTTCTTCTTTGAAATCACAATGAAATAAGGTAGATTTAACATCCATCTAATGGACCTCCCATTTATGTGAGGCGGCAAGGGCAAGAACAAGGCAGATGGAATTCATTTTGGTTATAGGGGCAAAGGTTTCATTATAGTCAATTCCTTCAACTTGGGAAACTCCTTTGGCAACTATATGAGCCTTGTGTCTTTCAATACTTCCATCTGATGCATACTTAGTTCTATAGACCCATTTACATCTGACAATTTTTCTTCCTTTTGGAAGAGGTACAAGATCCCAAGTATCGTTTTTCATTAAAGAACGATACTCTTCATTCATTGTTGTATCCCAATCTAGATGACCTGAAGCTTCTGCAAATGTCTCTGGATCATGAGTCTCTAAAACTTGAGCCAGAAGAGAAGAGTCTCGTTGGAACTGTGAACGTGTTCGACACTGATCTAAAGGATGACTGACAAGATCACTAGTTGCATCTTGTGTTGAACGGACCCATCTAGGAAGCGGTGGAACTGGTGCTTGGTCAGGTTCAAATGACTCATATAGAGGAAGGTCAGCAGGTGGAGGTGGATTTGCATCCTCACATTCATCATCTGAAGAAGAAACCAGAATAGGAACAAAAGAAGGCACAAACGCCGAAGATGGCTCACAGGCCAAAGAAGACACAACCATCGAAGTAGGCTCACAGGCCAAGAGATTTTCAACAAATTTAACATCTCTTCTAAGAATAATTTCATTACAATGTGGTTTAAGAATTCTATAACCTTTGACATCTTCAGAATAACCAACAAATATACACTTCTCACTTTTAGGCTGCAATGCTTTCATTTTCTCATCAAGAATGTGATCCCATGCTATACTGTGAAATACATGGAAGTGACTTACATCTAGTTTAATTTTAGTCTATGATTGATCCAGGTGGATATCGGTGGCTACCCACCTTTCTCAACTGGCTCAAAACAGTTTTCTAGCAATTTTGGCAATTTAATATTTTTAGCAGGTTTTAACTTCCGGGGCCATTTTGAGGGCCTAAATGAAGGTTTTTCGAGATCAAGGTTCTCAATTATATCCAAAGCCATAATTGAGCCCAAAATGAATCTCCTCGACGATACCTTTCCAACGAGCTATCATACGCCTAAAACGAAGATCGTATGTAAAAGTTACGACCCCGAGAAGTTGATGTACTAACTTACCCAAATGGGGCCCACATGACTTTTGGCGTTTCATCTCCTAGGGTTAGGTTTTTGGATGTCTAGGACTTTTGGCATTCCTATTTATTGTAAAAATGCCTTCAGAGCCTCATTGTAATCATCTTCTTGCGAATGCGAGTAGCCATCACATCTCTTCTCAGAGATAAGCTGCCACCATTCTAGCAAGTCTTTCACTCTGTA